>BQNB010004696.1:72020-106252 GCA_026074375.1 Tanacetum coccineum | reverse complement strand
AATACTTGACAGATTTAAACAAAGACTTAAATAAAAGACGTATAAGCATTAAACAAAGACAATAATCATAAAACTAACAGAGGCAAGCATAAATAAGCAAATAAAAACAGACAATAAGCAAGAATAAGCAGTTGAATAGTTGATATGTGCTTAATTACACATATCTTTTACCTCTAAAAACGAGCTTAAATGACCAAAAACAGACAAAAACTGCCAAATATATGTTTGTTTTGCATTTGTATTGTGCAGGAAGTGGATATCAACAAAAAGACAAAAAATAGAGCCAAAATGACAAAACTGAGCATGGAATGGAAAAGACTGTGCAAAATCAAGGCCAAAGTCCAAAAATACCAAAGTCAGAGTCAATACAGAAGAATCAGCAGTCAAACCGGAGCCGGAACTGAAGAATACTATTGGATGCAATCTTAACCCATCTGATGGGCCGGGAAAGCCCAATAGTATAATTACAAAGACTGTGAAGACCAAATGGGCCCTCAATCAATTTCAACAGCCCATTTGTGTGCAATTGACAAAGACTGTGAAGACTTTGAAGGCCCAATCCTAGCCCAGTTACAGCCAATCTCAGCCATTGTACACACAAAACCCACCTGAACCTTATTGGGCCTTAAAAAGCCCAATAACATAAGCCTAAACCTTATTGGGCCCAGACACACTCAATTGGGCCCAATACAAGCCCAAAAGCCCAACAACAAAACCCAAGCCCAACAAAAGCCCATTAAATCCTTTTTACAAAACTTTAGGGGCTAAAATTGCCAATTTTAAAAGTTGTTTTATAAAAGAAAAATGGTTTAAACTAAAAGAGGGACTGAAATTGCAATTTTCCAAACTTGTAATCCCTTTAAAGAATCCAGGGACTAAAACTGCCAAATGGCATTTCTTTTATTAGTAAAACAGCAGGGACCAAATTTGCAATTTCCTAAAACTCTTTTTAATTCTTTTTGTTATAAAACAGCAGGGACCATTCTTGCAATAACCCCAAACCTTTTTAATTCTTTTAGTTATAAAAACGCAGGGACCATATTGGTCACTTTCCAAAGTATTTTATAACTGAATTTTGGGCTTAAATGAAATGAAAAGAGTAAGAAAGGTGAGGGGCTATTCTTGCCTCTTCCCCAAAGTTTCCTTTTAAACCTGCGAACCACCCTGTACCCAAACCCCTTTCCCGCCAACCTTATACCACCTCTCCCCCACGGTTTCTAGCTCCAAACCACCTCCCTAGTACACTTTCCTACATCTCCCAGCTCATTCCCACCTCCCCATTACCCCTATACCTTTCCAGTTCGACAATCACACAACCCGAAGTCCCCATCCATGGCTGAGAATGATGCAAGGCAAACGAAGGGTTAGGATTGCTTTGGAGGTGTTGTACACTCACAGCTAACTCATCCCAAGTCCAATAGAAGGCTGAGAGCCTCTATAAAAGAAGAGAGAACAAGCCGAAGTCAACACACCCCTGTTTTTTCTTTTATTTAGTTTAAAATTAAGCTTTTCACTTGTATTATTATAATTCAGTTCACTTTAAGAGTTTTTATTGTAAGTTTGTTGGTTTTTTATAAAAAGATAAAAGTTTTTCTTGAAGTTACTATTGTCAAAATTTGAAGTATAATTTAAGCTTTTAATTCTGTTTAAACTTATATAACCATGTGTAAAAGTTGTTAAACTACACTTATTATTCACTGAATTTAGCCTTTACTTCATTAAAAAGGCTAAAAAGCCCGAAATTTATATTTAAGGGGGTGTTTGGATAAGTCCCAAAATGGGTCATATGGGGGTTTATCATGGGTCAAGTACACTCAGCCAACTTTGGCTGAGTGTGTAGGGTTTATTAAGCCTTTTTAATCACAACTTTTAATTTGAAAATAAGTTTTTAAGTTGTTTCTATATTCTGTCAAAATTTAAATGAGCCAAAATGACCATAAGGGCTTAAGCTGTTGAAACAGCTTAAGCTCCTCATTTCTTGTGTTGTTTGAGTTACAAAAAGCCAAAAAGAGAGACCCCTTGTTCTGTCTTTTAACCTCTTCAAGTGAAAGTCAAAGTACCACATGCCATTTCTTAGAAAAGTGCCAAATTCAAGTCCTAATATCAGCAACTTTTTCTTAACCTTAATGGCTTAAACTTTGAAAATAAGCTTATTTACCACCCCTTTTAATCTGTTTGTGCTTGGATTTAGCCAAAAAGCTTTTATAAGCTTATTTTGATAAGCCAAAAAAGCCCCTAGGCCACTGTTGTACTTCCCCTGGTGTAAAAACCAATTTTCAGCCCTTGTTTTCTTTTAATTAAGCTTCATAAACCCTAGTTCTTTTTGCAGTTTTATTTAGTCCCTAGGTACTACTTTAATTCCCCAAAATTTAACAGCTTAATTCTTTAGTTAGGTTAGCTTATCATAGGGTCAAAGTAGGTCTTTTTCTGTCTTTTATATAAAACTGTTAGATTTAGCTTATTTAAATTTTAGCTTATTTTAGGGCTTATTAAGTGACCTAGCTTATATTTAGGGTACCCTTAGGCCTAGTAGCTTATTCCATTAGTTTCTAGCTTATTTTGCAGCTTAAAATCAGAAAAGAAAAGAAAAATAAGCTTATAAGCTTATTAAGCTTTTGCAGTCCAAAAGCTCACTTTTCTAGCTTATTAAGTTGGATTTCAGCTTATGCACCTTTTATGAAAAATGTTCTCCAATTTCCCCCTTTACAACTTAGCTTCCTTTGGCTTTTTGATAATAAGCTGATTGAACCCATTTTTGTAATCGGGGTCCACTCTCAGGGATCATTAATGTATATTCCAAGTTTTTTAGGTACTTGTTAGTCCCTTTTCAGTACCTACCCTTTACTGTTACGTTAGTCCTTATTGTTCTTTTTATCCCGGTTTAGTCTTTTGTTTTAAACAACAGTAGCTTTATTAGTTTTATTTAATTAATTAATTAAATTAGGTTGAAGATTTTTAATTAGTTTAATTACTTTTAATTATAAACAAGGAACTTTTGGGGCATTTTTATATTTTTAGAATTGTATTTTTTTCTTTATTTTTAATCTTTTTTTTCAAGAATTTTATAAACTTTTATTTTGTCTTTTTCTTTTTTTTATTAGTTTTATTTAGTATATAAATCTTTAAAAATTCAAGAAAAAATCCAAAAATAAAAAAAAATATTTTTCTTTTTTAAAAATTATTCTTTTGTCCATTTAGTGTCTAGGAAAATTAATAAATTTTAGTAAGGCATTATTTTTCTTAAATTCAGTCTTAGACCCGTTTTTCCCGGGTGCTTTTAACGTTTCTTTTCGTTTATGCATTCAAAAACGACCTCCGTTTTAGTTCTAGTTTTCTTTATTTTTCAAATTAAGTTAATTAGAATTTAATTTTGATTTTTAATTTAATTTAGCATTTATTTTCTTAATTTTTAGTATTTAGGTTTCCCGATACCTGATTCTGTTCCCCGTATTTAATTTAGATTTAATTTTAGGATTTCCCAATAATTAATTATGCTTCCCGTAGTTTAAGGTTCTATCCATATAACTAATTTGTTTAACTGTAGTTTTTAAGATCCCCCCATTTCTTTGCTTGTTTTTCCCGTAGATAAATTAAGTTTTATATAATTAATTTTTAGTTATAATTATATCATGTTTCCAACAGATATTCTCCATCATTATTCCAAAAATTTCTCATCAAACCAGGATTACTTTCATTGCAAAAGCCGCGTTGGGTACAATACGACCAGGGAACAACTCTTCCGGAAATCTTTTTAAATAATTGAATCTATCATTGTGTATTTTATCCTTTTGTGGAATTTGACCTTTTGCCTTGGTCAAGGGCATTCGGTCAGGATCTGTATTAGGGTTGCTATATAAGTGTGTACTATCACACGAATCAGTCTTACACACCAAGTCTTTCTGAAAGTGTTTCAAAACCCACTAAAATATTTCCTAAAAAACTCCAATCAACCAGTCAAGTGCTCAAAAATCTTCAAAAAGAACGAGAAGTTCTAAATAAGTTTGATGACTGCATTAAAAGAATAACTACTTTGTCTCCTTATGAGATCGGTAGCTGGGAGCAATCGAATATTAAAGGGGATTTTAAACAAGATGTCATACCATTTTCTGGAAACCTAAAAGAAACTTTCAAACTATTTAAAAAAGGATTTATCAACGAGGTTAAAGAAATGAAAGATATTTTCAAACAAATGAAAGACGAGGTTGATCAATGTTCTGTGGAAAAGAAATGTTTTGAAATTGAAAAGAAACAACTTTTAATCAACAACGACCGACTCTTAGAGTAAAATAGCTCTTGTGGTATTATGTGCACTTACTTGCGTTAGTTGAATGAATTTGATAATTGTGGAAAGTGTAAAAGTCTTGACATTGTGCTTTATAAGATCATCAGATCAAACAATTCTTAATGGTGAACTGAAAAAATGTTTTGCAAACCTTGAGGAATACAACATTTCTCTTGACATTGCTTTTCAAAATCACAAAGAAAAAATGATTAATGATTCTCGAACAAATAATAATAATCATTTGGTTCAAGCAATTAGTAACCAATAGTTTGAGATAAATGATCTAACAGTGAAATTGCAAGACAAAATACTTGTAATCAATGAGTTAAAACATTAGGATTCAGAAAATAGAGGATGAGAATGTGTCTCTAGCTTTTCAGGTTACTTCCTTAGTCAAGGAACGAGAACACATTAAGTTACAATAACAAATACTTTATGATTTAATCAAGCAAACATGGGCAAAAACCAAACTTTAAACTGACTCTTTGCAACAAAAGCTAAATGAGCAGATTTTTGAAAACAACAAGCTAAGAGCACAGTTAAAAGCAAAGTTTTCTGAATCTCAAAGAATCAAAATGGTACAAGTGTGAATACTAAGCTTTCTAAACCTCCAACTTTATAACTAAACTTTATTCAGTAACTCCGCTTCCTAAATCAAAGGTTATTCCTAAAGTTGCTGAGAAAAATGATTTATCAGAATTAGTCACTTCACACTTGACTACCAACAAGATAATTGAAAAATGCATAAAAGTTTTGCAGCGAGTTTGCTTAAGATTATGTCTAAACCAATCAATGCGTACTTTAAGAACAACAGGGCTGTGCATCGAGATTATCTAAAAGTTACTAAGGAGCACGTAGCAACACTATATGGATTATTAGAAGAAGCTAGAGCATTAAAGCCTTTAGATGAACATATAGGTCATGTCTCTAAGTTTGCTGAGCGAATTCAAGAACTGTTAGTGCGTGTTAGTGCCTCATGTCCTTTCACTAAAAGTAAGAATGAAAAGTGGGCTCTCGCTACAAGCCAAAAAAAGAACAATAAGCCTTACGTAGATGCCTCTAGAACAAAACAAACAATTGAGACAATCACACAAAATCATGCAGTAAAGCAAAACACTCAAAAGACTCACAACACTATGTTGCCTTCTACAGGAAGAGTAAGCTCTACTAATGCTAGCGGATCAAAGCCTATAAGCAATATAAAGAATGATAGGATCCAGCGAACATCAAGTAGAAGCAAGAAGAATAAAGTAGAAGCCCAACCTAGGACGTCTAAGTCTAGTTTAAATAAGAACAATCATGTTTCAGATAGTAATGCAAATGTTAAGAATGTTGCTTTGTCAAAGAATTCTGCAAAATATTCCCAACTCTTGCATGCCCAACATTTCTTACTGTCCCGACCTAATGACCATACTCTTCATTTATGACATTTTTTGTGTTTGATGAATGCCTGAGTTGGTTGTTGGTTGGTTTGTATTGTTTCTTGTAGACTTTGTTGAGTTAAATAAATGCCCGGTTCAGATCCTTTGTTCCCAAATCGTCAGCATCATCATCAAGACCCTCTCTATCATTATCTTCATCAAATTAGTTTGATGGAGTCTTGAACTTGGCTTTAGACTTACTTCTTGTTGCAGGTTTTGGTTTTGGTGATGAAAGTTGTGTTTTTATATGGGCAACAAGTGCTAATGGGTCAGCATCTTTGCCAGTCCTCTCTACTCTTGCTTCGATATAAGTCGGATGGATAGTTTTTTAGATTAAAAAATTATCAAATTGCAGTGAGACTACCTCACTTGTTTCTTCCTGATTCTGCTTCAACATATCAAAAATCTTGTGAAAATCCAGAGTGTGTAAGTCCTTAGTCTGCTTCACAATGAAGTGACATATCTCTTCTACATCAGTTGTAAGTTAAACAAGAACTTGATATTTACCACTATGTTCCCCAACCTCAGCTTGTTCCTGTTACGTTCATTAATAACTTTGAAAAAGTGTAAGTAGAATGATTCTGGTGATTCACCCTCCACAGAAGTGAATTTCTCATATTCCCATGATATAGTTAACTCCTTATCCTTTATTCTTACCTCCGTCCCCTACACCATTCTATCGATAGCAATTCATACCTCTTTAGCTTTCCAACAACTATTGAATTTAGAATACACGTCATTGTTAATCCCTTGGAGAATGATACTAATTGCCCGAGTGTGTGCCTTAACTTGTTCCTATTTGGTGTGAGCCAGATCTTTGAGTTCTTGAAGTCTAGTATGGGCAACAGTCGGTAGATTAGCATTTGGATTGTCTGGAACGTGAATCTCCTTGAAAATGAAATAGCCATTCCTAATGGAGTTAAGGATTAGTTCAACATTGGGTCTTAGAGCAATGTATCGCTTCATTTGAGATGCCCATTGGATGTAGATACCCTTCTGGAGCATTGGTGGATGGTTGTTAGAACCAGAAGCGACAATGTCGTTCTTTAAAGAAGACATAATGATTAGTTAAGTGTGAAACTTGAAATGGATCCATTCAATGATAATGGTAACTTATTTTTGGTTACCCGTAAATGATTTTCGTTGGTGTTATGAAAATATAGGTTGTTGTTAAAACTTAAAAGTTATCAGTTCCTTGTTCTTCAAAGTTCTTGGTTGTACCTGTGAAAGTTCTCGGTTATGTTTTTTTTGAACGACGGATTTTATTGAAACAAAAAGACTAGCAAGAAGCTAGAAATTACAAAGTAACAAGATGCGGGTTTTTAAGCTAGAAAGTTCTCGGTTATGTGTTGATGAAAGTTCTCGGTTGTTTGTTGATGAAATTTCTCGGTTGTATATTGATGAAAGTTCTCGGCTGTATGTTGTGGAAGTTCTCGGTTCTGTTGATGATGAAAGTTCTTTGCTATGTGTTGAGAGTTCTCAGTTCTATGTCTTGAAAGTTCTCGGTTACGAATAAAGTTCTCGGTTTGTGTTAAGGTTCTCGGTTTGTGAAGTTTCTAAGTGCCACGTCGGGATGTTAGTGGAGGAGGATGTGTACCGAAAACTTTTCCTTACCGAATAAAAATGTCTACATAAACTATTACCAATCTACCGAATACTTGTACCGAAAAAACTCTTACCACGAATAAAAATTCTACCGAATATTTTACCAATATACCAAATACTCGTACCGAAAAATACTCTTACCACGAATAAAAATTCTACCGAATACTTTACCAATCTACCGAATACTTGTACCGGATTCTTTGCTAGTCTACAAAATACCCCTACTCGAAAACTTATGTTTACCAAATACTTTAGCTAACCGTATAATTCTACCGAAAACTATTGTTCTCCGAAAAAGTACTGTCCTTTTCTAAATTATAGGCGTGTACCGAGAAATAAAGTGATCCGAAAACTATTTCCCTACCGAAAACTCTTTCTATATTCGCAACTATTTATCCAAAATCACTCATAACTTCTAATTTAGTGTTTGTAATTCATTTTTGTTTCAGTCAAGGTTGCAAAAATCGCTAGGCGCTAGTTGGGCGGCCGGGTACCACCTAGCGATTAATCGGTTAGGCGGGGATTAATCGGATTGGACTTCTTATATATATAATTATATTTTTTTGAAATATATGCCGATCTAGCCGATTTATCCCCGATTTGGCCGATTTCTATCCGTAACCGAGTTGGCCGATTTAGCCGATTTTTGTCCGGTTTGGCCAATTTATGCCCGATTTGACTGATTTTTATCTGATTAATAAGGCCGATTAGTGAAAATCAAGGCGGTTAATCCCGCCTAAGCCGATTTTTGCAACACTGGTTTCAATATATGTTATTCGAATGACGTAAGACTTCATAATAACAACAACTGTATTTTAAACACGAAATCTTGAAATTCGAATAAAGGTTATCAGTTTGTCTTAAAAGCTCATGAAATCTTTAAAACACACAACTTGATTCCGTTTTTATAGAAAAATCAATTCGTTATCATTGTGTAGATTGTAGGTTCCATTGATATCAAGATCACACAATAATACTAGAGTAGAAGATATAGAGAGAGAAAGTTAAAGAGACAAGTAGAGAGAAAATGTTGAACTCTTTATTGTGCAAATAGCCCTTAGGCCCGTGGGCTTATTACAATCCTAGCTAGCCTATTACAAGTTACGTAACACCGATAACTACACTAATGATCCTCACTTCTGAGGGTAACGGTTTAAGTATTTTATTATATTTTAAAACAACTTTTGGATATTCTGTGGAAAGCCTTTACAAGATTATAAGACTGACTCACTATAGCAAGTTTACACTCTTTTCATCCGTGTATTTGATAAATAAAAACAAAAGTAGCTACTGTTTTGAGCTTTTGATTCCTTCATTGTTGAGTCCTACAGAAACAAATGGACAGTTTTCTAAGGAGGCTCTCTTAAACCGGTTTGAACCCATGTCTTAGAGCTGCTTCCCAGACCAAATCAAGTCGGTCCACATCAATCGCGCCAACTTCGTGGTGAGTCCAACCTTCAAGAAGATGAACAATCCCACCTGCGTGACATGCGTGAACAACCCCTCTTTCCATTGTGTACTGCTCAAACAAAGCACAAAACATAAAATTATTTTAGGTAATTTGTAGACCCCAAAACATTTCGAGAATTGTTAGAGCTAAAAACAGTTACTCAAGGAAGTGGCTAGCAATCGCATTCCCAATTTTTAGTATAAAATCAGAAGATAGAGAACTAATCGCCCTTGTTTCTTAGAATATTTCTTAAATTTCTTTCCCATTAATTACGCTACAGGTTAACAGGGTAAAATTTTCTTTTCACATTACCTCGCACGAGCCTAGGCCTTGGACATCCTCAGGAAGTTTCATGGCTGCAAGCTTACTATATGTGCAGTCTTTTCGAAACTCAAACACTGGTGGAACCACAAACTGATGAAAGTGTGTTCCTGGTGGTGCCCATCTTTGCTCTCTCGGTGTTGTCCATTTGCCCAAAATCCATGTCTAGTTTCAAGAAAACACTCGAATTAGTATGTTGGTCAAACTATTTTGCCTATTACTCGACTACTAACAAAGATCATTAAACAAAGAGCACAATCTAACCTTGCAGTGTTTTGCAGCTTGAAACTTTGTCACTTGAACCAAATAGTGTTGATTCTCTAATGAAGCTTCTTTTTGAATGCGTGTAAATCTTTCTGTGGATTCAGTAAGCATCTGCAAGAAAATTAGTTTAAATTAAATACCAGTAATATAATTTGGGTGACTTTGGACATGTCCAATCCATTTGACTCATTTTTAGTTTGATTGATTTGGCTTGTTATAGGAAAATCATAACCCAAGTCGTCTTATAAATAAGTATATAGGTCACAAACACAAAAAATATATTGAATCTGATAATAAAACATACCAAGACTCTAACTTTGCGACGTGCTAAGTAAAGGGCAATGGCTCTTCCAAGCTTCGAAGTAGCTCCTGTCATGAACACCTCGTCGATATCTTCAGGAATTTCGTTAAGAATAACTGCTGCGGTCAATGTGTTTCCATGAACTACACGAACTTTGAGATCCGGAAGTTTCTCGACAAAAAGTTTCCCACCTCCATTCAAAGCTTCATTCTGCAAAATCACAAAGATTTCGTCAAGAAGATGTATAACTACGCTTTTAATTTTTTTTAAGTATATGTGTAATCAATCCGTAAAGGCAAATTATATTGATGAGATCGTATTGAACATTCTGCTGACACCATTATGGATAAGTGGCCTCATGACCTTGGAAGGTCTCATCGATCGGGGCCAATACATATTAACTAAACTTAGAGATTGTTGCAGTTTTCTTGTATTAAATTTTACGTATATCTTGAAAACATGAATAAGAAGAAAATTGTACTATTTTAAGATTAATAATAAATTTTGAGTTTTGATAGCACTTGCCCAAAAATAGTAGTGTTCTATGCAAGTGACCCATTGTACGCTTAAAGTGGGCGCCTAAAGATAGACAGTATAATTTTCATAGCTAAGATCATGTCCAATCTTTAACGTTTACTAGAACATATCTAGATTGTTTCTATCCTTTGTCATAAAGTGAGAAAGATAATAATACGGACCTTGTTCAAGGCTGCGAGACTAAGGACCTTGACACCAATCTTATCCGCCATTAGGATAGCTTCTTCAATTCTATTATTAATGCCATCTTTAGCAAAGGGTAAAAAGTACTGCAAGAAAAAAATATTTTTTTTAGTAAATTCAAATATCTGTTTTCATGGAGTATCATATACAACCAACATAATATTAGGCTTAGTAGGTACCATAAAACCAAATCTTGGCACCACCCAACTTTGAAGCAAATATCCTCTAAGATGGAAGAAAGTGAGGCAAAAGGGCTTAGATATAACCCACATGATCATTGTCGTCAAGAAAGCCAAGGGCCAAAGTGGAAAAAAGACAAGAGTTGTGGCGTATGGCCTTGAGCTCAGTGATCTAAAAATAAATGGAACTTGCATTGATGCCATGACATTAACCCCGTGTGCAAGAAACACGAACTCTGGGGCTTTAGCTTTCTTGCCTACATAAACAAGGGTAACATGTATTAGGTAGTTTGATTCAAGCTCCATCTCAAGCTTAATATGTACTTATAAACAGTAACAAAGTCAGAAATATTATAAGACAATGAAAACAAGGAGTTGATTGAGGAGCGACGTTAGTTCTAATTAGCTTTGCTATTTTTTTCGTGTGAAAAAAATAGAACATATATATGTGAAAGTAGTACGCATTTAGGCTAATAGAATAATGTCGAGAATAACCATCATAGAACTATAGTAAATGAAAATAATAATAATAATAATACATATATACCATCATTTGAGCTTATTTCTCTATGAAGATCCCATGAAATCTCATTCATGGTCTTTCCTAAAACATCAAAAAGAGGCATAAAAAGGCAGAAATTGGTCTTCATATCTTTGTGGTGTATAAAATGGTACCTAAACAATAAAACATACAAATTAAACTTTTATGTATTTATCAATATACATTTTAATTGGAAATCAAAATTTAAAACTTACGTTGGCGTATAAATTAAGTATTTGAAAATGGGTATGGTATCGAAGATTTGATGTGGAACAACTTCAACGTTACTATGTCCCATACATCTAAGGAAATCGAACAATAGAACATAGCCGTAGAACATGACGACCGAACCATGTCCAATCAATGTTGTCGCGATAATTGGTACTCCTATAATCATACACAACAATAAATGTTCGAACAAAGTTGCATGCCCGGCTGCACCAAAAATGGTAAAAAGAGCAATAAAATGTTAGCTAACAATTCATAATAAATGTGTCACAAATTAATGATTGTGTTTTCTAGGGTAACTTTCATGATCTTTTAACCTGTATATGGATGCTTCGCTTTTGAACTATGATGTAGCCAATGATATTGTTGGAAGAAATATGATGAATGCAATAATCTATGAAGCCAATAATATATAGGTTCTGATAACCCAATATGGAAAATTATACAGAAGATAATTCCACTTGTTTTCCAGATAGGAAGATTCATCAATGAAGGGTTGATCAGTAAAATCATTGAAGCCACAAATGCTTGAAGTATGATGAAATTATCCCTGTGACAAATAAAGAAAAAAGATTCATTAACTTAATCAAAAACCCAAAAAGTGATTAATGATATTGATCTTTCAGTTAAGCGTGTTTCATTAATAGGTGATGGTAGTAACTTTTAACGCTGTCGAGAGGTTTAGTTAAATAACTTCTGATCATTTACTAAAATGACACGTAAACATGATCTGAATCATAACTTTCGCTTTCCATCGATCTTCCTCACTATAGTGCTTTTACCGCAAAATTTTAACTTGGATGAACCAGAGCATGCATGTTGCGAGACATTTTGTCTATATTATGGCTGGTTCTCCATGATGCGAAATTTGGCAATTAAGTTTAGAAAAAAAAGAAAAAAAAAATCTAAGTTGGATGGTAGATAGCAAATTTAATGCTTGTCATCGCACATGGTACATAAATCCAATCGCACATGTACATAAATCCCAAATGCCGAAAATGTTAGTATCCGTCCCGTCCAAAACATATTATTCTAGGTTTAAGTTACTTGAAAATGCACCATACGTCCACTTTTTTGTTATTTGTGAGTACCTGAACTTTTTGTATTCTTAATTGTGTTACTGAACTTTCAAATTTCGACTATTGTGTGTATTTGTGACCGTTTTACCCTTACTTTTTTTCAAAATTCGAAGGGTAAAATGTTCATTTCACTATGCCAAAAAGTGAAAGAAAAAAAAATCTAAGTTGGATGGTAGATAGCAAATTTAATGCTTGTCATCGCACATGGTACATAAATCCAAATGCCGAAAATTTTAGTACATTATCCGTCGTCCAAAACATTATTTATTCTGAGTAAATAATAAATCCTAGTAATTTTGATCACTATTATGGGTTGTGTCTTTTGTGCAATTCACTTGTATCAGCTCTTTATATACAATGGTTTCAATGCAATAAAAACACATATATATTTTTGAATTTAAATAAGGGTATTTTATATGTATAACACCATTAAAAACTGATTATGTGACCCCGTAGCTAGATAATCATATAACATTAACCATGCATGTATCCAATCACTTCCAGTTTAATTATCAAATATGAAGGGAAAAGAGAAAGATACCAATGCCACTCTTTGTCGATTTGATCAAAATCGACGCCTCTTTCAGATAATCGACGATTCCGATTAAGAAAAAGCATGTTATTCCATGAACTCCATATTTGGTGCACAAGCCCTCTTAGCACAGACAAGATTACAATATGCAAACACCAACCATAGTCACTTTGCCTCCTTTCATAAACTCTTGAGTAAATGAACTCCACAACAAGTGGCGCATACAACAAGTACTGATTCCACCAACAAATTAAATCAGTTAGAACATAGACAACGTATATGAAATCCAAGAACAAAACATGTAAATCTTTTCAAGAATCAACAAATATTAAACTGAAGAAAAAAATTTGTGGGCTGTTTTGCATCGCTCTTTGAAATAGATTATGCGTTTTGGAATACTCGGATAATTTGTTTTGAACACAATTTTATCTGATTACCTTCTATCTGGAAGCACAAATATCATTTCGCAAACACAATCTTAAACATGTAAAAGGAAAAAAGAAATTAATAAAAGCATACCTTATAACTACCAAAATTTTGCCATGGCCAACCAAATAATGGAGCTCCAGTTTTCCCTGAAGTACAAAGACTTTCTTCTTCTAAATCTTCTTTGAATTCTTGAATCTTATACTCTTTTTGGGTATCCATGTTCTTGAAAAAGGATTCTATACTTTTGATGTTTTATCTGTGTGAGAGGCTCTAAAGCTTTTTGTTGTCGTTTGTATATCTCTTATAGCACAAGTGAGGACTATTTATACACAACATAACCTACATATGTGTATTATTATATTGATTGGTACACGTGTAAGCATGTAAGATCAATGAAATTTAAGGGTAATGGTGAGGATGGCAGTTAAGGGTACCAATCATTAATTAAGACTAATGGTAGCTATGAAAACAAACCAATGATGCTACTGATAGTAATAAATTGAGAGTTGAAATGATTGACCAATGGAAAGGTGGTGGTGGTTTATAGTTGAGAATGTAGGCCTTTTTATATTTTAAAGTTGGGATTGTCTAACGAGTGCCTTTAGGGCATCGCTTAAGGTGCATTAATTCATTCCAAACTTTCCTTATAAATTGAAAAATGCATTTAATACATATTAATTGATTTTATAATTTACCTTAATTAGTTCTGAATTTGTATTTAATAAACCTAAAATTTTTTTATTTAATCATTTAATCTAATGCCCTGAGGGCACTCGTTAGCTTTAAAGTTTCATCATGCAATAGGTCAACTAAATCACACTGTTACTTTTATTATATTTTTGTACAGCCAGAAATTACTATAAATACATATATGAGTTTAATGTGATTTATTATACTATAATAACCCATACCCTTAAGGTAAAATGACATGTATGAGTTATATTCTCATTCTAAGCCTTCGACCCAAAGCATCCCTTAGTTATGACCTTATTAAAAGCTTCCATAAATCATAATATAACAACTCATAACCTTAAGCGAAGTAACATCTCCGATTCTTTGACGAACTCAAAACCGAAAGCATGAAGTTCATTCTATGGAAACTAAAAAGAAAAACCGCAATAAAATTTTTGGGACAAAGATGCATTTTAGAAAAATCGGTGTTTGTGATATAATTTGTACACCACACAAGAAAAATCTACATGGTTCACTGGCATCTTCGGGATCCTCCCTCCATCCGGCCCTGCTTATTTGAACTTTAATCATTTCAATATTAAAGTGTAAGCTTTAAGAGGCTGTAAAATGAAAATCTGAACCATAAACATGTTGATTTCAAATTATTCCGTGTGATATATCAATTATATGTCATATCATGTGTACATTTGAGGTTTGTGAGGGAAAGGTCAAAAATGGTCCGGGTATTAACCTAGTGACAACATGAGGTTGAGTATAGTACATCTAAGTTAAAAAGGCTCGCTTTTTCTGAATAATCTGAATAAAAAAAAACCTCATCCATTTACTCATTTAGTATCATATTATGTGTTATATACATTGAATATGGTTATACCAACTTTGCATAATTAGATAATTTTCATAATTTTCATTAATTTGTTCTAAAAAAACTTGGACGAGATAGTGAAAGAAAAATAAACAAAATATTTGTGTATTTAAGTCTTAAAAATGAGAGAACCAAATAAAATAATCACTACAACAAAAACTAGATTTAGTGACGAAACGAATATGGTCACTATCTGTATAAAAGTGGTCACTAACCCTGTTAAGTGACCAAAACCTGGGTGGTCACTTTTCGTCACTATAGCCCCGTCACTATTTTTATCAGAGACCAAAAAATAAATTCCGTCTCTAACCATTGACGAAAATACAGTGGTCACTATATTTGTGACGATATATTCGGTCACTGATTTTTGTCACTAAGAAGTGAAGGTGGTCACTGAATTGATAGATAGTGACAGATAAGTGTGGTCATGAAAGTGGTCACTGTTTTGATAAAGATAACGGACCCATTAACATATCGTTAACACCCATCAGTGACAATACGTGTGGTCACTTCCTATTAAATTTAGAGACCAACCGGTGGTCACCACCTATTTACTCTTAATAACAAAAAGTGGTCACTTATTAAAAAACAATCTATCAATTTCACAAAATGTATAATTGTAATAATAGTTGAAATCTAAGAAAAAAGATATCAAATATTACTTATGATTGCATAACATAAGAAAAAAAAATAATTTTTAACATATACTCTTTTGTATCTCGCTATTCAAAAGGAAACAAACATAACGTTCAAGTGTTTAACATCGTGTTTATTAGCAACAAAACATGTCTTCAATCGTATCCACCCTAAATGAATGACAATTGGAGTCCAAGTCAAGTGCATCCAAAAGGTATAACAGCGAATGCTAACCCTGCACCATGAGAAAAGGCACATCAATGTAATTTAATAATCACTCCAAACTAACTACCAAAACTGTTATAATCGCTCTAAACTAACCGAGTATAAAAAAGGGCAAAAAAGAAGATATATATATTTCCAAGACCAGTTCATTAACAAGAAATGGATTACAACATATTAACAAGAACAGTTCATTTATATATATATATATATATAACAACTAATCAATTTCTCATTTTATTGATCTATTTAAGTACAGGCTGCAAGATATTGTAAAGCACCCAAACAATAGTAGGTGCAATAACAATCAACAAAAGTGTTCCTCTGTTATAATTAGCAGCAGCTTCAGCTGTAGCTGAAGCTTCAGGAGTAGCAACAAAGCCAGAAACTGCAGCTAGACCACCACCAACACCAAGCCCAACAATCACTCCTTTAGTCCTTTTGTGTGTGTGTGCGAGAAAATCAGGCATTTGATTTTGTTAATTTTATGATTATATATTCTTATGCTTTTTATCCATTGGTGGTTGGTTATTATATCCTTAAAAATTTAAAATCTCAACATACAAAATTAGGACATCAGACTTTATGTCTTTGTGTAGAAATACAAATCATAAGCAGGACTCATGTTTAGGAAATATTCATGTGCTGCCTGGGTTCATCACATCACCTATACTGGTTGTAGGGGGTCTTATTATGAAGTTGTGTTTTTTTATGTATCTGGTTTTTACTTGCATTAGATAAAGCTCAAATAGACAAGAGAATTTTGGCAGAGCAACCAGTGACCAGGATGACCCCTAACACTCGGCAAATTATGTACATCTAAAACTAACATAATTGTCAATAATACATTAATATCTACACAAGCTAAGACTATTGCAAAGTCGCACTACAAAAAAAAAACTATATATAAAACTAAGGTACTCTAACTATAGGAGGTGTGATTCACACCCAAACACACACGTAGGTATATATAAGGACGATATCAATAATAGTATAGTATAAGTATTCCAAAAGGTTCAAGAAAGTTACTTTTGACCAAAGTAAAGTTCAAAACCTCCCGGGTCGTTTCCTCGACGAAGCGTGAATTGAGAATCGGTTAAGTTTGTGATCGCGTGATTTGAATAATCAATATTTTGGGTTTTTGATTCTATTTCTACTTATGAAACGCAAAAACAAATAAGGCAAGCAAACAAATAAGGCAATTTAAGATTTAAACCTAAAAAAAATGATAAATGGATTCCTAAAACGCGTCTAATTAACCAAATTTGACAAATTTAAACCCTAAAATCACAAATTATGACTTTTTAAATCCTAAATGACTAAAAATAATTTTCAGAAAAAAATTATATTTTTTTGACTTTTATTTTATTTATTAATAATTAAAAACTAATTTAATCTAAATAAATGATTAAAAATAGTAAACCATTTTAAAAAAATCCTGAAAAAAATTATAAAAAATACTTTGAACAGTTACTAATCTAAGAAAATTAAGAACTTGAAATAAGCTAAATGGATAAGCTGCTAAATAAGCTCATATAAGCTGCTAAGCATAAAACTGAAAATGACTTTAAATATTAAATGAAACAATACATTTATGAAAAAGACCCAAGGGCATGGCGGTAAGTATGTGTGTGTGTGAAGGGTAGGTCGCAGGTTCGAGTCCTGGGCCTATCCTTTTTGCTACAGTATTTTTTTTAATTTTCTTTTTGAAACTTTTACTTAATAAGCAATAATAAGCATTTTTTATGAAAACATTTTTACTGAAATGAACAAATAAGCTCAGATTAAGCTCATTAAGAGCACATAACACTTAAAAACTAAAAAGCTTTTTAGTCCTAATCTGTTTATGCATATAAGCTGCCAGAAGCTATAACTTTGGCCAATTAAGCTAAAAGAATCTAAATCCTAACTTAATAAGTATTTCTAACAGAAAATAAGCATAATCAATAAGTAGAAAAGCTCTGAAATCAAGATAAGCAATTAAGCTAAAACAGTTAACCCAACAGCCTGAACAGGCAGTTTTGAACTACTTTTTAAGCCACTAAATTAATAAGCTATACTTCAAAACCTAAAAACCGATTAAGTTCACCAACCAATCAACTCAAATAAGCAAGAAATCAGCATTTTGAAACTAAATTAAGCTAAAAAAAAGCTAAATGAATAGGACAGTTCAGTCTGCTTTTTGGTTTTTATCAAGTTTTTCAAAAGACTAAAAGCTAATTGCAGGCCTACTTTTAAGCTACTAAATGCTAATATAAAAACTTAAAAAGTAAAAACAGATGGAGATTGATGTCTAATAAGCTTATATTATCAATATTAGACCATTAAACAAAATTAAACTAACTTAAAATGGCTGTTGAAAATGGGACATTTACTTTTGAAAATAAGATTTAATAAACTAAGACATATTTGACTCAAGCATAACTAACTAATGCAGACTTGTACTAACTTATTTCTACTGCCTAATGGATTCATAACAAGCATGAAAGTAACACCTAAATGCCATAAGATCTAAGCTAACAAGCAAATTTACCAAACTGAAAATTCCACAGATTCAAACCATGTATACAATGAACCTCAAGCTTGATTTGTGGACTTTAAAAACTTGCAGAAATTGATTTAATGACTAATTTAAGGCTTGATAAAACTAATTTAAGTGACAAAAGAGACTAGACAGTACTAACATATGTTAGTACTGCTAGTGCCAAACACCCCTTTAACTTTTCAAAAATCAAAATTAAGCTTAAAATAGATCCTAAAAAGCTGATTTAAATGGAAACAGATGAGGACTTAAACATTTTAAGGACAAATAAGCAAGAAGAAAGGAAAAATAAGCACTATTCAATAAGCTAATTTAGAAAACAGTTTAACTTTAAAAGAAGGACAATTAATGTAGAAATTCAAACTAAACAAGTCCTAGACTATAAGCTAGATTAATTAAGCTATAATAAGATAATCTAAACAAAATTAAACACAAATAAGCAACTAATAAGCAATAATGAGAAGATTAAGCAAAGTAATAAGCTAAATGAGAAATTAAGCTAAAAAGAGTACATGAGAGAGTACCTTTGTCCCAGCTAAACAGGGACTGAAATGCTCTTTAAAGCTTATTCTACTAGCTATAGCTTATCAGAGATAAGCTAGTAAACCCATAAGCCCATCCAAATTCGGCTTATCATCCATTAAGCTCAAAACCATACCAAATCTTACAACCAATGGAACAAGGGGTCAAATAAACTTGTGTAAGCTTATTTGAGCTTTTATATGCTTTAGTGACAATTTTAGCTTATTAGAAGCTTATTTAACCAATTGCAAACATGTTTTAACAAATTCAAGCAATAGATAAAAAACTGTAAATCACACTGGAATCTAAATGAAACTTAAATTTTATTAATTCATAAAAGTTTACAATACTTGAAAAGGAAAATACAAATTAAGAACAATAAGCTAAAACTAGACAATAAGCTAAAAAAATAGACATCCTTGCGTGTGTGAGGTCTCCTCCTTATATAGCCTTCAGAGGAAGGATCCAGAACCCTAGGAACGTCCTGAGCTTCAATCTCGTCCATCCAATCATGACCAATCCCCACGCAATCATTGTGAACCCTTGATTTGAGTACCACATCTCATCCTCCAATAGAAACACTAGGGATTGCCAGCGTGGCCTGCCAAATTCATCATGACGTGCGTCATTGAGCTTCTAGAAGGGCGGGGTGAGAGCGTGGGGTGAAAGGGATTAACCCGTGTGATTTGTTGCAGGGTAAAATGGGAGGGAAGGTGAATAAAGATATACAGTGAATTTTGATTATAACATTTGGGGAGTTTGACCCGGTTTTATAAGTTTGACCAGGGTTTGAGATGCTGGGCCTGGACTTGGTTACTTGGGCCAAGAAAGTGATAAGGGTTTATGGTTTTGGACTTTATAATTATGTTAGGCTTTTGTTTAGTATAAATCTTTAATGGGCTGTCCCGGCCCATTAAAATGGGTACGGGTTGGCCCATTAAATATAAATACGCCTTCGGCTTCGATTTCTCGTACTCTTTCCATTCCCGTGCTCGGTTTTGTCCGTTTTGCTTCATTATTGTCCTTTTGTGCAATATCCGTTACCTGCAAGACACAATTCACAATACAAACGAATACAATGCATTTTTTTGTATTTATTGGTTATTATTGGTCTTTTTAGCTCGTTTTATTAGGTAAAAGGTATGTGTATTTAAGCACATACCAAGGTGCGTACCCTATACTTATAGTTTCACTTAGTTTGTGGATCAGAATCTGTAAAAATGTATAAATCAGATCAAAAGGACCCTAAATTATATATTTAGGTGCATTCTTAGTTGCAACAGATCCAAAAAATACCCCATGATTTTTAAGTGCTAATTCAAACTGATCCATAAAAGTATTTAGCAAAGAACACAGTTATCGACTTTAGTTAACATAACATGTAACACGATTAGGTGGAAGTTTAGGAATGGTTCAAGATATACACAGTAGTACATAATGGAAACTTAAGTAAAACCAAAAGATATATACCTCAAGTATCTGTCGAATGTTCAAGATTGCAGGGTGTATGTAGGAGATGTCGTATCAACACCGCTCTAAATTATGCATGCGTTTTTCAGGTCCTTAAGACTGAAAAATGAAAATCAAACCATCTATGATTAGCAAGCATTAAGAATGGGCGAAAACTACATTATTGTAAACAATCTTTACTTCTACTTAACTACATTTCACCTATAGTCACAATAACAAGCTGATGAAAACTAGTAATAATAACAAATTGATCAAACTAATAAGTTACTATAGCAAAGACCTCTACACATGATTTTGGTTAAACTGGACCAAACATCTATAATCCTTCATTACCCAGCTAGCATTACAATCCCTCTACAATAGCTTTAAAATGCAGATAATTGACAAGTGTGTAGTATACAACGTAACAAGAGGGTTCAGTGTTTCAGATTGCTTATGAATAAGCACTAAAACAATTTGAAGCGCTTCGACGAAACTATTATACTAATGAATAAGCAGTTTATGTAAAGCAACTTATCTTAAGCAATACTAAACACTCCCTAACCTAAAACATTTTGCACCAAAACAGAACATAAATTTACTAAGTTAGGCATTTCGTCGAACACTTGTCGTGCACAGTCAAACACGCACAACTAAGTAGGCATTTGGCCAAAAAGTTATTCACATCAAATTTGATACAAGTGTAGATGTCAAACACTTGGCGTGCACAGTTAAATAACCCTAACATTTCATAAAATCAACACCATAATCAATCTCATTCACATTAAATTGAACCGAACAACAGTTAAATCAGGTAAATTAGGGTTACTATTATGATTATACATCTTTAAACCCTAAATCCCCAAATTTAACTTTAATTTCTACCATTAACACCATAATGAATCACATATCACATTCAATCGATCACTGTTACGATTATTCCCTATACAAGTACAAAAGAGACATCACATACCTCAAATGAATCGTGGTGGTGTGATTGTGGTGGTGCGTGACTGTGGGGATGCATTGTGGTGGATATGCGTTTTTATTTGGAACGAATAAAACAATTTTAAAATTTGTAACTTTGATATAAAGTGCAACTTTGACTTATTTTTTCAATTTTAAAATTTGATATAAAATAGTGTTTTTATAAAGTGAGCGAGTTTCTTCAATTTTAAGTGTAAATTTGACTTATTTTTTCATTTTTTTATTTTAAGTGTAACATTGACATTTTAATACTTTATGTGTAAATTTGATTAATTTTATATTATTCCGTTTTAAGTGTAAATTTAACATCACGTTAAAAGAAAATATTATTGATGTATTATCGTTTATTAGTTGGTCTTTAAATTGCACAAGTTTACATGTAATTTTATCGATTTGAAATTTTCATACATGTGTAAGTGCATATTTTTTTAGTTATTTAAACTTCGAAATTATTTTTAATCTCTATCTGACCAATTTGTGAGGTTGCGTAAATTTCAGAATTAAATGAACACTAATTTTGTGAATCAGTGACCACCGATGTTGGTTTCTAACTTGAAAACCTAGTGACCACTAATACTTGGTCTTTAAATTTTAAGGGTTAGGGTTTTTGTGATCATAATTTTTTATCTTAATATTTAATAAATCAGTGACCACCAATCTTGGTTTCTAACTTGAAAACCTAGTGACCACCAATACTTGGTCTTTAAATTTTAAGGGTTAGGGTTTTTGTGATCATAATTTTTTATCTTAATATTTAATAAATCAGTGACCACCAATCTTGGTCTCTAATTTGAAAACCTAAAGACCACCAATACTTGGTCTTTAAATTTTAAGGGTTAGGGTTTGAAGTTTAAGGGTTAGGGTTTTTGTGATCACTATTTTTTATCTTAATATTTAATAAATCAGTGACCACCAACCTTGGTCTCTAATTTGAAAACCTAGTGACCACTAATATTTGGTCTTTAAAGTTAGAATACTTTCTTTCACGGTGACCACCACTTTTGGTCTCTAACTCAACGACTCAATGACCACTAGTTATATCGTTATGAGAATATTTTTTTCTCAATACTGGATAATTCAGTAACCACCTGATTACGTGTCTAATTTACAAACTCAGTGACCATCATTGTTGGTCTTTAAACTTAAAATACTTCTCTCAAACCCTTGTCAATGACATATTTTAAACCGGTGACCACTATTTTTTGTCTCTAATCTTTAAATTGAATGACCATCATTATTGTGGTCACTAATAGTTGTCATTTGTGACAACTTAGTGACCACAGTTTTGAAATCGTCACTAATTCTATTGCAATGACCAAAATGCAGCGACGACAACAATATTGGTGACTAAACGATGATAATAGAGACCAAATATTAAGTGGTCACAAAACAATTGGTCACTAAAGGCACTTTTTCTTGTAGTGAATGTTACTATATACGTATCTTAAACAACGTTCGAAATGATAGTCTTATATATATCTTTCTAAACACAAAACATACGAGTAATCATATTTGTCTATGTAATAGAAGATTATGTATATTACATGCGACCAGCAGAAAAAATGATGGTCAAGTCAATCTAATACGGCTAACTGTGTTAGCCTACATTTAGAATACAAGCATGTCGCCAATGAAGCTTCCGAAATAGTATGTTCTTTTTTTTCTATTTTTTTTGTATTTTGTTTATATAAGTTTATAGAAAATGTACAAAACATGATACCTTATTTTTAGGATATTTGTGTATATATGTATGTGTAAAAGATTAGCAATGTATAGTTTAACTGTTGAAAATCCCTCCAGCACACGCGAAGCTTACTCGACTGAAAACCCCTGACTAAATCCGACAACACGAAAACTAAATGTTTGCTTCTGTTTAACCAAGTAATACGTCGAGTTTTACAAAGAAAAATACGTATTGCGTGTACCAAATCTCATCAACTCATCTCAGAAACTGTTCAAGTCGACATCAAGAATGAGTCTTTTGAGGTTTCGGTCCAAGAAATTGGATCATGGAGTACAAGAATAAATAAAAGAAAGACTACACTGAACATTTCCTCCAACCATGATTTAAAGGAGGTGGATCAGTATCTGAATCTAAGACAGCAACCGATTGATGATTTGAAATACTCCAACTCCAAACAAAACTCAACAATATGGAAGACAAGCCTTTTGACAATGAACAGGGAATCGAAGTGGACAAAAAAAGATGGTGAAAATAGGTAATCAATCGACTCCCCCCAAAGAAAAAAATGAAAGAAGACACCATTTTAATTCCACTAATTCAGAACAAAGGATAATTTCTTCGGAAATTAAGTAGACCCTCCTGGATTTGAGTTCATGAAAAAGAGCTTTTCATCATCTAGCAATTGTTTTCAACATCATTTTGCAAGACGTATCAAAAATTATTCAAAGGATTTTTCCCCTTTTAAGTGAAACTCAACCAAATCATTGATGTGTGGCCAACACTTGGTTTTGAGTTATAGAGGATAGTAAAAAAACTCTAAACAAAATGATCAAAGGAATCGGGATTCACATGGTTGACAAATGCATATTTTGTACAATAAATAGTTTGTGGTACAGTGGAAAAGAAAAAAGCGCATTGTGATAAAGACCTATGCCTTAAACACAATTGTGCATTTTCATTGGGATTCAAGAATCAAAAATACTCGTCTTAGCTATTTTTCGAGATTAAAGCAATGATGTGGTAACTACATCTTTAGATTATGCTTGTAGTATGGCTTCGCGGTCTCGTCAGGTGGTACTTATTTTCTATATGGGACCCCAAAATGTTCTCATAAAGATCTATATGGTGTGAACGACAATCGTTATTTTATTATCAAAGGGAATTTGAAAGAATGTAGTAGAGACCTGATTCATGGTGAAAATTATACGGCCCACAAGATCATGTTTCTAAACTTGCCTTATGGAATAGACTCACAGATTTCATGCATCACCATAATGGATCCTATATTATGTTTGGAGAGCATGAATGGATGTCAGAAACGCAACAATAAAGGTTGGGTACTACATTGAATAGTAATGACGCTGATCATTTTAACTCTTTCATTAGGATTCTAAACAGGTTATAGTCGATCTTCCTAATGGTGGTCGCCATTTACTTGGATGTAAATAAATCAGTACTAAGCTTAGTAAACTTAATCGCTTTCCATAATCAAAGATGTACTATTACGGCTCCCATATGTTCGATTACTACTGTGCTCTCGAGTAGGGTTATGGTCTGATCCACCCTAATCCTTCTTCATAATTTACAAAACTGGATTTTGTCCCACTCCGTTCAAATTGTATACTCATGGCTTCTGAGAGGATGGTTTTGATAACCACATTAAAGAGAATGTGAATTTGCTTGAATTCTAATCTCAAGGTCATAAAAGTTTCGCCGCCTTCAAGGATAAATCCAAACAATGGAGTCATCAAAACAACAAGACCTATGGAGAAGAAACAGAAAAACCCGTGGCGTCTAGAGGAAATTAATCAAATTGAGAAAAGGATTGAATAGGGCTCCGCAATGGCCCTTCCGACAAAGATCACACCGCGCTCCACCTTCTTCAATGAAATTGTCAAAAATCGATAAGTTTGCTTCAATGGATATTATTCCAAAAAGCTCATTTCAAATGGGATATCGAAAGGGGATGAAAATTGCAAATTCTCTCCATGGGCTCATCAACCAAAAAAAGGCGGAATCAGATGATCAATGGATTATGGTTGAAGGGAAAATTGTGATCACGGAACCCTTGTTGGATCCAAGGATGGCCTTCCTTCAATTCTAAAAAGGAATTCCAAGCTCAAAGATTTCACAGGTATATAGTTTCTCTAACCTTCCTCATTCTCATTCCCTTAATTGCATGGATCGAGAAACTCTTGAAAGACAGGTTACCCTTGAGGAAATTAAGGAAGCCGTTTGGGATTGTGGAAGTAGTAAAGCTCCGGGCCCGGATGGTTACTCTTTTGCGTTTGTGAAGAAGTATTGGGGCACTATCAAAGGATTATATGAATTTTTGTAACTTTATTCTTTGCTTCTGTGTTGTTATGCCTAATGGTGCAATCATCGTTTTTACCCTTAATCACCAAAGTCAACACCCTACCTAATCACTGACTTTCGCCCTATTTCGCTATTGGTATAACACTAAAGATCATTGCCAAGATTTTAGCTAACCGTTTATCTAAATGATTGACAAGATTGTTAGCAGAAGGAACAGTCGGCGGTTTATAGCTGGTCGTCGCACATTCTTGATGCCCAGTTATACTAAGCGAAATCATTGAGTTTTATACAAAACGAAAAAAGAAGCTGGCTCATTTTTAAATGAGGCCTTTTGAAAAAGGCTTTTGTTTCCATAAGCTGAATTACTTGATTCACATTCTCCACCTTTTGGATTGGTAATAAAGTTAGCACATAAGGAGAAAAAGCTTGTCGCTATTTTCTGAGAAATCTTCTATTCTTATAATGGAACCCTACATCTGAGATTTTCACCATTAAGCGAGTCTTAGGCAAATGAGATCCTCTATCTCCTTTCCTTTTCAATCTTGGGGTATTTGAGAAGGTCTCCATAAATGCTTTTGAGGAAGCCAGTGGGAAAATGGTTTGATTTACTGGTGTTAATATATTAAGAATTCTACTATCAATTGTTTCCCATGCTTTTCTATGCATGTGATGTGATCAATGACTACAGATTGGAATGCTAAAGACATTGATAATATCATTCGTGTCTCCATGTTTATTCTTATCTAGCCTCGGGTCTCCAGATTAATATACACAAGTCAAATCTATTATAATGGTAGTTGGTTAATAAAGATGAAGTTTTAAGATGGGCTAGCAATGCTTGGTTGTATGGCAGGTGATTGTCCCTTACAAATTACTTGGTCTCCCATTGGTTCCAATATTGAAGTCATTGCAAGCAGGAAGACGCTTTTTTATCGTTTTTCAAATGAGGTTTCCTCTTTGAAAGCTAAACTTCTTCGATTGTGGGGTTCGTCTGACTACTTATCAGTCGTGCTTGTGTAGTCTTGGTATCTACTATCTATCGATTTTCCAGAGCACCCGAATCGGTCCATCAAAGACCTGGAAAGAAATCGGGCTAATTTTTTTTGGGTGTAATAAAGAAAAAACCAAAATGGCTTGGGTCAAATGGCCAATTATTCTTAATTCTTTCGGATAAGAGAGGTATAAACATTGGCAGTCCTTCAAGCTTTCAACCTTGCTCTTCTTCAAAAATGGCAGTTGGAGGTATACTTTCTTCCCCAAAAACGCCCTTTGGGTTCAGGTCATCAAAGCTTATCAAGGTCAAGAAGGAGGTACGATACAAATGGTTGAAGCTTCAAGGGCATTTGGGCTAACAATGTTTTGACCCTCCAATATTCATCACTCACACAGAAAGGTATTATCTTATCTAACACTTATTTCGTTTTAAAAGCAGGTTGTGGCACTCGTATTCGATTTTGGAAAGATATTTGGGTAGGCGAGACTCCTCTTTTTACAAGGTACAATCGGCTCTATCATCTTGATCAAGACAAAGAGAAGAAACTCAATTGGGTTAGTTGGTCGAGGGTTATGTCGAGTCGGCTAAAGGGAGGTTTGGGGGTTGGTATTCTTTTTTCTCTAAATAGAGCGTTGCTATTTAAATGGTTCTGGAGATTCTTTTATAATCCAAATGCTTTGTGGGCCTCTGTTATTCGTGCTTTACACGGTCACTGTGCCAGATTGCGTGATTTGTCCACGGTTGGAATTCATTCTGGGCCGTGGAAGGGGATTATTTCAGCTCTTAGAAAATTGAAGGACCGTGGTGATGGTTTTGCATGATTTTTGCCAAATTCAAGTTGGCAATGGGCAACTTACAGATTTTTGGAGGGACACATGGCTTGGTTTTTTTTGAAATTTTCCAGAATTTTTGCTCTTGATAATTCACGAGTTATTTCAGTGGCAGAGAGGTTGCGTATTGGTTGGGTTGTCTCTTCTCTTCGAAGGGAGCCGGGAGGTGGTGTGGAGACTGAGCAATGGGAGGCTATTTCTTCATTAATTCAGGCATTCGTTATTTCTCCTCAGCACGACAAGTTACGGTGGACTTTAGATTCTTATAATGAGTTCTCAGTCTCCTCCGCGAGATGTTTTTTAGACGGTCACTCGTTGTTTGGTGGAGGTAATCCAACTCGTTGGAATAATTTTGTTCCAATTAAGTTGAATATTCTGCTTTGGAGAATTGGTTTGGCCCGTATTCCTACTAGATATAATTTAGTATCTCGCGGAATCATTTTAGATTCTAGTTTATGTTCGGTATGTTGTACTTCCTCGGAGACGGTAGAACATGTCTTTGCTGACTGCGTTGAGCTTCGCGGTATATGGAGTAACATTAGTAGGTGGTGGAACGTCCCTATCCCTTCTCTGACATCAGTTAATTCTCTTATAAATTGGGCGGATCAATCTAAGCTTTCTGTTATGCAGCGAAAATGCTTTGATGCGGTTATTTGTACGGCGTTTTGGGTTTTGTGGAATTTCCGAAACTCTTTTATTTTTGATTCAATGAAGCCTCGGAAGTCAAATATTTTTGATGACATAGTCTCTAGATCCTTCTTTTGGCTTTGCAATCGGCGGAAGAATTGTAAGATGCTATGGGGGGTTTGGTTACAAAATCCTGCCATTGCTTGTAATATGTAACTTTTTTCTAGCGGTTTGCTAGTTTTCTATATATCTATATATAATTTTTGCTGTAAAAAAAAATCTGAGCCTTAACCCTCTCCAATTCCTAGTCGATATAAACTTCTTCTAGAGGAGTAAATATGATTGGCTAGCCTTATTAAGCTTATAACTTTAGTTTACTTGATCCTTAAGTAACTTAGCTAGTCATAATCTAATAATTTTGTACCTTATAATTCGTTGTTGTCTGATTTAATTTGGTATAATATGTGATGGAGTTGGTTGGATATATATGCTCATGACGTACACTTATAACTTACCTTACACGTTTCAGTGAAAGTGATCCTTCATGTCCTTAAGCATAGGCCCCATGTTAACACATGACCACTTTAAATTCTTATGTACGTGATTGCTTGTTTTATAAATCTATCTTTGGTATAAATGTCTTTTGTCCAACAGTTACAAGTAATACGGAGTAAAATGGACAAGAAAGTATTCTCGGGTCAAATATACATGATTCGTCTGCGCTCAAAACTACTCATTTTTTTGTCATTGATGTTATGGATAATTTCATATGAATGTTCATCTCATAGTTACTCGTGTAGAAAAGATAAAATGCAAAATATTATTGAATTGATGGACCTCTTATGGGCTAAATGCTAACATATCATCGATAGTCAACAGTCAACAGTCAATGGTCAAATTAACATTAGACATTTATTAGCTAACATCACCCCTCAAACTCACAATGCCGCAACAGTGAACATTGGGAGTTTGTCAAACACAAAATAAACTAAAATTGAAAAACAAACACACAGCTTCGGAGCGTCCCAGAGTGCAGACTCGGTGTTAGACGGAGTCTCATTAGGATGCAATCCAAACAGGTGTAGATTCAGACAGATGCAGAGTACAAAATCACACAAATACAGAGATGAACGAGAGTACACCAGACACGTGCATAGCACAATCGGACGGACAAGTGCGAAACCAAATGCAGAACAAACAAAACCGGGCGAAACCAAAACATGTTGTTGATGCCGAGATGCTACACATAACTACTCAAGACGCAGTCGGATTAGTTAAGATTATAACATCACCATCACCAACACAAAACCAATTACCAATTAAACCTGATGCAAATACCAAATACCAAATACCGATGCCAATACCAATACCAATGGCAATACCAATACCAATGCCAATGCCAATGTCAATACTAATACCAATGCAATGCATGTCAAAACATTTTTTTACAATGGGTTTCGAGTCAAGCGAATTAACCGATTTAAACAGATCCACAATAGCAAACAACGAACATTAAACAGGATCCCTCCGGATCACCAACTAACCAATAGTTAGTTGACAACCGGAGGATGACAATATATAGTGACTTGAACCTAGGCTCTTGATACCATGTGGAAACTAAGGATACAATGCAAAATATTATTGAATTGATTATAAAACAAAGATAATACAATGAGTATTTATAGGACAAATAAAGGGTGGAACCCTAAAAGCTAAATGGGCCATAGGCCCCTTATGGGCTAAATGCTAACATATCATCGATAGTTAACAGTCAATAGTCAACGATCAATAGTCAACAGTTAACGATCAAATTAACATTAAACCTGTATTAGCTAACAACTCACTGGAAGTATTCAAGTTGAATGAAGAGATTGTATTTTTGATAACCTTCACTCTATAAATATCATTCATGATCCAATAGAAAGTAGGGACAAAAGTAGAATATAACATTTTGAGTTTTTGACACATGTTTTTTCCTTGGTATCGATAAACATTTAACGCGTAGTATTTATTAATTTAATTTCTAAGCGGATTATTGATTAACATTTTGAATTACTCTATATACTATAATAGGGTTAAAACGCTGCCGTTTTTGGCAGCGTTGCTACAGTACCCAGTGTTGCTACAGTACCCTGGGGCCCAATTGGGCCTAGTGGTCCTCATTAGGGATATTGGGATTTTTTTTTTTATTTTTTTATTTTTAAGGGAATGTAAAAAAAAAAAAAATTGTTATCGGCAATAAAATAGAAAAAAAAAAACACTACTAAAAATATTGTATTCATTCAGATAAAAAAAAATTACTTCGCGAAATGATAATCCCTAACACATAAGCCTTATTTTAAACAAAACAATGATATTTAATTCTTTTTAGGGGTATGAAATACCGAAAAAAAAATAAATCCGCATAAATAAAGGGAATAGAAAAGAATAAAAATAATTTCAACGCAAAAATTATACCCGACTAATATTTAAAAAATTTACTGTAAGACGATATTGGTAGAGGCTTTACCAACACATAAGTAGGCATATAAAAAACAAAATATACCTAAAAATGAGTGACAGAAAAATTGTATACCGCACAAATAAAAAATAGAAAAGAAAATTTAGAAAAATAGAAATTTTTAAGCAAAAATTAACCCCACAATTATTAATACATTTCGAGACCGAAAAATAGAAGAGAATGAAAGAAAAAATAATTTGGAAATAAATAAAAAAAAATAAATCCGCAAAAATAAATAAAAATAAACGTTTGATGCAGTACGCTTTTGACTGAGAGAGTGTCTGTCATTTAAAGCCACTTGTCCCTATATAAAAAAAAAAAAAAATTATTAAACTATTAGGCCGAAATGTAAAATAAATACATCTTAAAACGCACAAAATAAAAAAAATAATGTCTTTAGTGTTTTAGAATAAAAAGATATAGTTAGTTTTGTTCCCCATGATTTAACAGTGGGTTTTGTGCCTAAGGACACTTGTATGTTTTTGGGGCTCACATTTGGGGCCAAACCAAGGGTTGTTTTTTTTTTTTGGTTATTTTAAGGCAATTTATGTAAAAAAAAAATCGCTAAGGCACTAATTAATAGAAAAAAAAAATATTACAAAAAAATTTGACTTATCCCCTCCCCCCTACCCGCCCCTCTCCCCAAATAAATACGCGACATGAGGCCCAAAATAAGCCCATAATAAAAACAAATTATTTAAATGAGACTGAAAAAAATAAACCCGAAAAATTTAAAAAATAGAAGAATAAAAATAAAATTTTAAACGCAAAAATTACCGGCACTATTAACATGAGGACGAAAAAATAAACCAAAACATATCAAAAAAAGAAAGTCATGTTCCCATAAAATATCATTAAAATAAATGTATATCGCCAAAAAACGAAATCTTTCAAAATTGAGCCCCAACATAAGCCATATAGGAAAAAAAAAACAAACTATTTAAACATGAGGCTGAAAAAATAAATACTCACTAAATAAAAAAAATTAAAAATAATAATGCCTCGCAATACGCGAAAAAGAAAAAACATTAACGACAGCAGCAACGCGGGGTATCGCATGTTTTAATGAACATTTTATGCGAAATGTTAATGATAATTTTAGATTTCGTAATTCCCTATAGCCAACAGTTATCATTAAACATGTATAATGGTGTACATGTCTTGCAAGTAAGATAACAAACTTGAGCTAAGCCTCAAAATAACAAATAAGAAAGAATAGGCCGTAAGGTAGCATAATCGACCGTCTAATAATCCCCCCACTTTCGACGGAAGGTTTTCGTACGTTCAAGCTGACACGAAACTTAAAAAATAAAGCAGTTGGAAGACCTTTGACGAAGATATCGGTATTACTAAAAACAAGAAGTGACATGGAGAACACGAAGTTGTCCCGAAGCCACATGATCTCAAACAAAGTGTATATCAATCTTAATGTATTTAATATGTTGATGCTAAACCATATTAGTAAAAAGGTAAACCGCACTAAAATTATCATAATGAACAAGTGTAGCACCAAATAAAGGAGCATGGAGTTAGTACAAAAGATTACGTGCCCATGCTATCTCTGCTACCACATTAGCAACATCACAATATTAGACATTTGCACCGGAACGAGGTAAGGTAACTGGTAGTTTAGCAGAACAAGACATGATATTATCCATAAGAAAAACACAATAACCAGATAAAATGACACATAGTATAAGCAGTGAACTGAGTTGTAGAATAGACATGTAGCTGAAGACCATGATCAATAGTACATTATACATATAAAAAAATATACTTCAAATCAGAAATATGTGGATCACGAAGATCATGTACGTAAAGACAAACCTGTTGTATTGCATACTAAATTTGGTAATTACCCATAATAAATAATTATCATTAAGCAATCATAAATATTGCACATGTCTTTCAAATTAAGATAAAAAAATGGGCTAAGGCGAAAGTTACTAGTAAGAAATAATGGGTTGTAGGGTAGCATAATCGACCGACTAAGATGAAAGGTTTTGTGAAACCTAGAAAGGGGTATGGGTTGAATAGTTTACAATGGGCTTGAATAGTTTACAGCTTTTTTTTAATGTTTGTTTCTTTAAGCGTCAGTTCCGCAGGTTTTTAAGTCGATGATCAAATTATGGGAAAGACATTCTGTTGAACCATATTTGATTAGTTATAAATTCACAAAATCAATTACTAACTACAAAATATTATGTGCCAAGTGAAGATTGAAATGAATGGTGTATATGATGTGGGAGATGATGAAAGGGATAAAAAGGATTGTTTAATAGTTTAGAAAGAAAGATTCACACCATAACACCAATTAAGAAGTTTTAAAGTTTTATTTGTGGTGTCTCCGTGGTAAACGATGCTCTGTCTTTTTTTTCGCCTTACTACGAAGCTCTTTTTCGCCCTACTCCACTTCATGAGTATCCAACTCGAGAGTTCACTTCACTATGTCAACAAGCTCCCTTTAACGAAGAAAACCGTATACACGTAGCTTACACCAATTTCCGACACTAAGTCAAATGTCGAGTTCTAATCTTAGCTAGAACTGATCTACCACTCACAATCTTATTTTGAGGCCTAAAATACTAACCACTCAGTCACGTATTTTCTCACCTAAAATACTAACACGATCTACCCGATCAAACTAACACACAAGAATAAAACAGATCTGGTTGATGTACAATATACAACAAGATCGTAACAACGTACGTATGCACAAACTAGTCTATAATACTTCGTATCTTAGCGATTACGAGTCTTCTTCTCTTGCACTTGGAGAAGAAGGATTGGATCATTTGAAAACAAATGTTTATACAAGTTAAATGATCAAAGACTAATAAATGTGTTTGCTGGTTAAGAACATAAAGAATCAGAGTGCAAAAGGTAGAAAATGTTTTCTAAGGCAGGTTTTTCTGATTTTGGGGAAAAAAATCTGATTTCAAATATATATTTAAATAAATCATTTCTTTTAATTATAAAAATATTTTGTTTAATTTATTTTTGTAACAAGGTTTTGTTACATTTATACAAATGTAAATTTTAGGACAAAAATGTATAACTTTGATCATTTGACACATTAATCATTTGTTTGTACATATCTTAAGTGATTTACGTCGAAATGGAAATTTACGACTAATAACTTGTTTACGTTTAATTTTACGTAAAATGTTTTTTACATTTTGTGATTATCAAACGTAGAGAAGTTGAAAAATATAAATAATGTTTTTAGACATTATCCCCTTTTTGATGATTACAAAATATAAACTCATTATATGTAAAAATATATTTAAACAAGTTTTTAATTCGATGGAATAAACGCTCCCCATTGATGTAAAAATATTAATTCGATGGAATAAACGCTCCCATTGATGTGTGCCCCCCTCGCTCGAGGACACCAAGAAATCGAGCTATGGAGACTTGCTACAAAAACGAGTTAGAATGAGTGCAATATACATATTTATAACTACGAGCAACGTCACGAAAAATATATAAGAATGACTAAAAATAAGGTAAGCCAAAATAAATATGCACTATTTCAACAACCACAACAATATTTAAACCAACCAACACATCAACACCATAAATTTAAATTCATTCATAAAAAAATCATGCATGAATCATGATGATACAAGGCACATAAAATAAAAACTACAGTTATCCTAATCGGTCTAGAGAGCCATATGATTTGCTTGCAAAAGAGGGGATGAGTTTTTATTTAAAGTGGTATGTACTTAAATACACATACTTTTTACATAATAAAATGACCAATAATGACCAAAAATGGACATAAAATGCCGAATATATGCTTGTTTTGCTTTATATACTGTGCAGGTATCGAATATTCACTAAAGGACACAAAATCAAGCCAAAAGAACAAAACCAAACACGAGAATAGAAAAGCGTGAAAAAGTCAAAGTCAACCCAAAAAGTCAAAAGTTAAAGACGAAGCCGAAACCGAAGAAATACTTAATGGGCCAACCCGCACCCATCTAATGGGCCGAGGCAGCCCATTAAGA
>BQNB010004696.1:0-69645 GCA_026074375.1 Tanacetum coccineum | reverse complement strand
TTGTGCTAACGTTTGTTACAAGGTGATTGGGCCTCATATGTGTTTTAGGCCGTGAATGGTTATTAGAAGGATTTTGGGCTTTTATGTCTTCATAATATTTAATGGGCTGACCAAGCCCATTAAATGGGTGCGAGTGGGCCCATTAAGTATTTCTTCAGTTACGGCTTCGGTTTTGACCTTTACTTTGTCGGGGTTGACTTTGACTTTGACTTGTTGGACTTTGACTTTGATTTTGACTTTCACGCTTTTCCATTCCGTGCTCGATTTTGTCTGTTTTCACTTGATTTTTCGTCCTTTTGTCGGATATCCGTTTCCTGCACAATATAAGTAAAAACATACAAATACAATGTATTTTTGATACGTTTTTTGTCATTTAAGTCCGGTTTTAATGGAAAATGGTATGTGTAATTAAGCACATACCAGGTGCCGACCCCCTTATTTATAAGGCCGACCCCATATCAACCAGGGAGCCTCCTTTAGGAGATCAGGGGCCGCCACCTAACGATTTCCCAGGTTGTCCAGATTTTGTTTTGTGCCAATTTTTGTAAGAAAAATAGGAATTTGGGTGGCTATTTTGTAGCAAATCATATGTTTAAGGCTCATAAGACTCCATGTTAACTAGCTAAAAATATGGAAATATAATCTTAGGCATGCATGTGATCAAATATAGTATGATAATTGCTTAGAAAATAATAAAATATCAAGTGTGCATGACATGTATATCAACTTTGTAATAAGCATGCAAAAATATGCTAAAAATTAATTAAGCAAACACCAATAATATTAATTAAGGGGCTGTTTGATAAAAACTATGATTCAGCGCTGAATGAATCAAAGCTGCTGAATGACTCCAAAATGCTGAGTGAATCTGATTCTGAGTAAAAATGATTGTTTGATAATTGTTCTGAATGAGCAATTTGAACTGACTGAAATTACCAATTTAACCTTATGTCTAGTTTTGTACCGGAAAATATAAATATCAAATAATGTCACACATATACTTTATAAATATGCATACACAGTACGTAGTAAAACTTATACAAATATTCATTTTATTAAATATCAATTAACATCACACATATACTTTATGTTTCAATGCTTCTCATGATAATACAACTTTTATCACATAACAATTACTATTGGATAAACTACATGTGATCATAAATAATAACAATACTAGATCATACATGTGATAATACTACTTTTATCACTAGTTTCAATGCTTTATCCTTTTCGTTAATAACAGTACTGGATCATACATGTGATAATACTACTATCTCACTAGTTTCAATGCTTTTTCCTTCTCGTGTTAGGTACTGCCATTCTTTCTCACTTTTTAAGTCTCAAAGATACAATAATTTTTTATTGGATAAACTAATAGATACAACTTGAAAAACTATACAAATTGATAAGGTTTTACCTGCAACAATTGTATGACAATGGGATCAAGAGAAGCCAAGTGGATTAAGCATGAGAAAAAATTTTGTTAGTTAGGGGCGACTGCAGAGATAGTTCAGGAGAGTGGGTATGAAAAATAAAGGTATATAAGAGAAATTTAATGATGCTGAATGACATGGCAAGTGATGGGAGGTGGCCCATTCAGTTCTGGGTTGGCCCACTCAGTACTTTTGTTTTTTCTACCAAACAGTAATACCTTTGACCGATTCAGTTTTGAATGCTGAATTAATTAATTAAGTGGCTATCAAACACCCCCTAAGAGAATGATAAATTTTACGCAAGTTCTATTTATTCTGAACAATTCGAAATATCATTACACACAAACTAGTAAATAGTCTAAGGCATAATAAAAGTACCACACATAATTAAACAATAGTATTAAGTAATTTATTCAAACAATTTTGTTAATAAATTTCGTCTCCGCTTACTTTTTCTTCCTTGTAAATGCTCCTTGGATTGCCTTTCCCAATGACTTGAGCGCACCCTGTTGCTCTACGTGCATCATCTCTTGACGGTTAAGCAAGGATGTTTGTCGAGAAAATAAAGTGGGCATGTTTTGTTCATGGGGTTGCGGGTCTTTGAAAACTTGAGGGCGGATGGGTGAAAGAGAATTGTAATAAGTGTGAGGAGACGAAGTACTATTTCGAGAAGTACCTTCTTCTTGGATTTCTTCAGCATCATCAAATTGATGAGAGGGCGATCCATGATGGAAGGCAAAGGAGGAAGAATTGGAATGACGCCTGTTTTTTATACCGTCGTCTTTACGGACTTTGTGTTCTTGGACAATAGCAAGAGGATGCATGACTCAATCAACAATGTCATATTGGCCATTTTTGAAATCGGGATACCACTCCATCAATTGTCAAAACAAGCGCGTCAAAAACATACCGTAAGGTAAGTTGACTCGGGGATTAGCATGGACAAACTCCATTCGTTTTGCAATAAAATATGCAAGATTATATTGTTTTTCAGCAAAAATACAATACATCATATAAGCTAGACAAGCGGAAAGATGGTCCCGGTTGCTTCCTAGGCCGAAAAAATTATCACGAATGAGTTCTTCCTAACGTCTCATATCTTTGTTTACTTCTATGGTGAGGACATGATTGGAGGAAAGATCAACATGTTAACCTTTGATGATTCGACTCGACTATGTTCGTTCAAATTTAAGACATTGATGTATTTCCTCAGGAGTTGGTAATTCGATGTGGTATGGACCATCAGACTCTTGATACGCAGATAGAGAGTCAAGAGCCCATTCGGTTATGAAGACACTTTGACCTTTGAAAGGAATACAGAGAATTTCTTGAATTGTTCGAGAGAGAGAGAGAGTAATGAAGTGATGTTGGATCATGAATGAGATAAGGAGATGATCGTCTTCATTATATTGAAGTTGAACTTGACTATAAAACTCTAATATAAATCGCGGAACAATTGGCTCATTGAGTTCGTATAGACATTGAAAGTTAACGTTTGGAAAGTTTTGTTGAATATAACTTGACTCGGCATATAGTTTGTCGGGCTTGTCGAATATAACTTGACTCGGCATATAGTTTGTCAACAACCCGACCCTCATGAATAGCCCAATTTTCGACCTTTTTGTAAAATTTGGCAATGGTGTCGGATATGTTTGGTTGCTCGGATAATTTTGGAATGTAGGCACGGGTATATTTGTGGTCACCGATAATTGCACGAGGCATATTTTTCACCTATATTTTAACAACAACAAAAAATAAAAAATAGTCCATATATATATATATATATATATATATATATATATATATATATATATATATATTACGAGAACAAAATATCGAAAATTGATGCCTAGTGTGTGTCTATATGCAACAAATGTGGAGGTGCGATTATTTCTACTCTAAAAATAAAACCTAAGAAATAATCCAAACACTACTTTATTTATTTTCGTTCAATCGAGTGTGTCGAAAAATATATATTTCGGCAACAATCATGAGTTCATCGTGTATGCATGCAAAATCGTTTTTAGAGCGTATTAACAATGCACGAAAACATTTTCATTATGTTCCTAGTCGTGAAATTTTTTTCTAAAATAAATTGGGGTTTTTATATATATTTCTAAAATTCAAGCATTCATAATTATGCAAATCTTACGTCTACGGGAAGAATAATAGTTATACATTATATAATCCTAGTCCTAATTATACAAAAACACAATAAAAATTAAAAATCCTCAATTTTAATTTTGTGCAAATTGAATCCTAGACACGAATATGTGAAGAGAATGATGTAATTACTTACAACTGTTGTTGTATATGGTGATATAAGTGATATGCTTTGATGATTACACCTTGAATCGAAGATTTGGAGGTAGGTTTTTCGTCACATAGCAGCAGCAACACGACAGGGGGTGTTTGTTTTCGTGATTTATGAAAATGGGACTCAAAAGAGGGTGTTTGGCTCGTTAAGGCAGGCGGCCCCCTAATCGATAAAGGGGTCGGAATTTGTTAGCTATTGGGCTGCCCAATCGATAAAGGGGCCGACACTGGGCCAAAATAAGGTTTTGGGGTTTGACAATTTTTGATAAATTTTAATGAAAGAGTGACATTTTTTTCGGGAATTAAAAAAATACTTAAGCATTTCGGATGAAATAATTAAGTTGTCAAGATTTATCGGAATATATTTAATAGTAACAAGACTATTAAAAGGACAGTGAGACATTTACTAGATTTGTTTCATCATTCCTAGACCTAGACGCAAATAATTAAATGGTTCATGTTTGAGTGGTTTAGTGAGGATGTCAGCGATTTTGTCTTCTGACGGAGCATTTTCGATAGAAATATTTCCTTTTTGAACGTTGTCACGAAGGAAATGGTGACGAATTTAAATGTGTTTTGTTCGCGAGTGTTGTACGGGGTTTTTGCTCAAGTCGATGACTCCTTTGTTGTCGCACATAATCAGAATGTTGTCGAGGCGAATGTCGTAGTCGATAAGAGCTTATTTCATCCATAGTGCTTGTTGACATGCCTTTTCGGCGCTTACGTATTCGGCTTTGGTAGTGGAGATTAAAGAGCGGTTTGCTTCTTCGAAAACAAGATGTTAGACAACATCTCCTAAATGTACAAATACCGCTAGTGCTTTTTCGATCCACGTAATCTCCCGCATGATCAGAGTCGACCTATACTACAGTTTCTATAACGGACCCCTTAGGATACCATAATCCCAAGTGCGTAGTACCTTTAATGTATCAGAAGATACACTTAACCTCTTCAAGATGAGAGATTTTGGGATCCTCTTGGAAGCGTGAACAAAGACAGACACTAAACATGATATCGCCTACTTGCCATTAGGTATAATAAACTACCTATCATGCCTCTATATTTAGTATTATCCACTGACTTACCTTCTTCGTCTTTTGTGAGTTTTGTATCCGAGGACATAGGCGTTAACATTGGTTTAGAATCTTCTAATCCAAATTTCTTTAGCATTTCTTTAATATATTTAGATTGATGAAAACATATATCGTCTTCTAATTGTTTTATTTGTAAACCAAGGAATAAGTTTAGTTCACCCATCATGCTCATTTCAAACTCATCGTGCATGATTTTGGCGAAATCATCACACAACTCTTGACAAGTTGAACTGAATATAATGTCGTCGACGTATATTTGAACAATGATGAGATTTGAACCTTTCTTCTTTGTAAAAAGTATGTTATCTATCATTCCCATGTTATATTCATGTTTAATAAGAAAAGCTTTTAATCTATCGTACCAAGCTTTAGGAGCTTGTTTAAGACTACACAAAGCTTTCTTAAGTTTATAAACCTGATTAAGTTTTTCGAAATCAATGAATCCCAGAGGCTGTACCACGTATACCTCCTCATTGATAAAACATTTAGGAATGCACTTTTTACGTCCATTTGGAATAATTTAAAATCTAACGCACAAGCATAAGCTAATAAAATCCTAATTGATTCTAATCTAGCTACCAGAGCATATATCTCATCATAATCAATTCCTTCTTGTTGATTATAACCTTGTGTAACTAATCTAGCATATTTCTAGACATGATGCCATTTTTGCCAAGCTTATTTATAAGTACCCACTTAGTTCTTATAATCTTCATAGACTTAGGATTTGGAACTAACTCCCAAACATCATTTGCGGTGAATTGATTTAATTCTTCTTGCATGGTAACTACCCAACTTTTGTCCTTTAAGCTTCACTGACATTTTTGGGTTCTATGGTTGAGATGAAACAAAAGAAATTACTTTTGTCTTGAGCTTGAGATCTAAGGGTTCTTTGGTTTAGATTTCCTATGACATTTTCTAACATACAACTTTTAGATTCCTTAATAGTTACTATTTTGTCAATTTCTAAAGTTTCGTCTTCGATATAATTTCCTAAGGGTTTCTTTTCACTAACATTAATAGCTTCTTCTTCGACTAAATCATCATCCTACAAGGGTGCTGTTTTTGGCGGAGGGAGGGGGGAACTTTTATTGAATTTCAAATTTAAGGACTTTTCGACTTTCATCGTGTGTTTGTTGAGAATTATATAGGCTTTGTTATTTTAAGAATATCCTAGGGAAACACCTTCGTAAAGCTTTGGGTCAAACTTGGTGAGGTAGTCTTTCGTATTTAGTACGAAGCACTTGCTTCCAAATACATTGAAATAATCAAAAGTAGGTTTCCTACCTCTCAAGATTTCGTATGAAGTTTTTCCTAAGATTGGTCTAATCAATTTTATTGAGTATATAAGTCGAGGTGTCCACCACGTTACACCAAAACTTTTGCGGAATAGATTGTTCGTTTAACATGGTTCTACTTATTTCTTGTAAAGTGCGCTTTTTATTTTCTACTACCTCATTTGATTGTGGAGTACGTGGAGTGGAGAAATTGTGAGTGATCCCATTAGAGTCACAATAATCTCTGAATTGTACTTCATTATCAAATTCCCGACCATGATCTGTCCTAATGGAGACTATTGAATAACCTAATTGATTTTGGACCTTTTTTACAAAAAATTTAAATTGCTCGAAAGCTTCGGTTTTGTTTTGAAGAAATTTTGTCCAAGTAAACCTAGAGTAATCATCTACTATTACTAAGGTGTAATGATTTCCTCCATAACTCCATATGGCGGATGGACCAAATAGATCCATGTGAAGAAGTTCTAAGCATCTAGTGATTGAGATCATATTCTTAGATTTGTGGCTAACGTGAGCTTGTTTTCCCATTTTGCAAGCATCACAAAAATGTTGATTGAACTTAAGCTTAGGTAGATTTCTAACTAGTTCTTTGGAGACTAGGGTTTAAATTAAACGCACATTTGCGTGACCTAATCTCATATGCCATAATGTAGAGTTTTCGTCTAATGTCATAAGACATAACTTATCTTTTGGCTTATTTCCTAATTTCATCACATATAAGCCACTTTTTCTAATACCTCTACCTATGACTTTTTCGTCCTTAGTTATTTCACTATCATGCTCGGAAAATATTACTTTGCACTTATTATCACATATTTGACTAACACTTAGCAAATTAAATCCTAAGTTATCTACATGCTCAACATTTGCAATATTAAGGGAGTCATGAGAAATCGAACCTTTGCCAATGATGTTATCACGTAGATTACTACCAAAAATTCCGTTACCTCCATTATATGCTTTGTATGTAGAGAAAAGCTTTTGGTTACCCGTCATGTGTTTAGTGCATCCACTATCTTTAATCTACTCGTCGGGCTCATAATCAATTTCCAAGCATATCTATTAAAATTACATAACAACTTAAACATTTAGTTCCCAATATCTTATGGGTCCAAAGTTGTTAGTACTAAACATCCTTTGCATTTGTTGCATTTGTTTAGGATGTATAAATGGACAAATTCCCCAAGGTACATAATTTTTTTGTTGGAAATTATTCCAAGTTGTGAGATATATATTTTAGTAATTTTGTCTCTTGTGGTTTCTCCTAGATTGAGATGTTTTACCAAATTAAAACCTAGACCCATTTTATCTCTGGAGGGTTTTGAAAACTTAACATTTTCTTAAGCGAGTGAGTGCTTTTGTCAAATTAATTAAGCTTAGACACTTCCTCTTTAAGTTTCTCGTTTTCAAAGATAAAGTTTTGACACGTTGTACATCTGATGTCGATTTCTTTGTTTTTCTCTAATCTTGACACTTTTTCTTTTAATCCAAGTATTTCTTTCTTTAGCCTATTTTTAATAGCTTTTAGTGACTTATTTTTGTTTATGAAATTCTGACTCACTTTTCATAAACGATTATATTCACTATCTAATTCAAGATCATATATTGATGATAAATCATCACTATAAGATTCGGTTTCGGAAAGTACCTCATTAGATGCTTGAGCCATAAGACATGTTTCGTATTTTGTCTTCTCTTCCTCTTCTTCACCGCTATCGCTCCAAGATCCTCCAACAAAAGGCCTTTGGTTTTTGTTTCTTGGCGGCTTCAGACATTCTCTGATAAGGTGATTTGGTTCTCCGCATCTAAAGCATTTTATTTTGCTCTTCCCGTTCTTCTCGTCTCGACTTCTTTGGAACAACTTCTTTTCATCACGAGGCTGTCTTACGAATCTACCTCGTCTTTTGAAAAACTTCGTGAAGTCCCTCACGGCCATGACGTACTCTTCATCTTCCCTCTCGAAAGTCAAACTTTCTTTATCACTAGATTCCTTTTTACCCTTTAAGTCAAGAGATCTACTTTGTTCTCTTTTGCCTTTGACTATTTTGGATTGTTTCTTAATTATTACTTCATGAACTTTCAAGCTACCGATAAGTTCGTCAAGTGATAGTGATGTCAAGTCCTTCGACTCTTCAATGGCCGTGACCTTTGCTCGCTATTTAGGATGAAGTACTCTAAGAAATTTCCCAACATAGTTCTTGCTAGAATAACCTTCATCAAGTGTTTTTAGACTAGTAATACTAGTGTTAAATCTAGCAAAAGCATTATCTATTGATTCCTCTTCCGGAATTGTGAATTGTTCATATTGTTAAACAAGAAGATCTATTTTGTTATATTTGACTTGACTATTACCTTGGTAAGTGATTAGTAAAGTTTTCCAAATTTCTTTTGCAATTTTGCACATAAAATTTCTTTAGTATTCTTTACGTGGCAAAGCATTATAAATAACCATTTTGGCTTCATTGTTTTTAGCAAGCCTTCTTTTAAGATCATCACTTTGTTTATCAAATGGTACAATTCCATCCTTTTTAGTTTCAAGATTATTTTCAGTAGGTGGGAAATCACCATAGGTAATTACATGCTAAAGATCTAGATCTTTTGATTTCACATAACTCTCGAATCTATTTTTCCAATAAATAAATCCATCGCTTTCAAAGAGTGGTAGTATTTGCATGGATTTCCCTTCTAAATATTTTATTGATTCAAGTTTTAAAATACAGTTTATTTTAAATTTTTGGGTGACTAGGCTCCTGATACCAATTGTGGAAACTAGAAGGGGGGGGGGGGTGAATAGTTTATAATTTTTAAAGTTTAATTAAAGTTTGTTTGTAAAAGCATAAATATGAGTTTAAGTAATATCAAATGAACACAATATTAACAATATGAATAAATAAACAAATAATATTAACTACAAAATATGAAGTGCAAGGCGAAAGGATAGAGTTAGAAAGATCAAACAACAACACCAAGATTTATAGTGGTTTTGTAATGAAGCTCCTCTTCGCCCTACTCTACTCCCCGAGTATCCAACTTGAGAGTTCACTTCACTATGTCAACAAGCTCCCTTTAGGCAGAGAAAACCGTACACATGTGACTTACATAAATTTTTGGCACTAAGCCAAATGTCGAGTTCTAATCTTAGCTTGGAAAATCCTGGGATAAAAAAACTTGGTCGGCCCCCTTATCAAACAAAGGCGGACCCCTGATCAATAAGGGGCCGCCAGTACCTATCATGCCCCCCGTAGGACGCTCATGTTTTTGTCCTTTTGAGGGGAAATGTTTTTGAGGACAGGTTTGACTGATTTTGGAAGGAAAACCTGATTTCAAATATATATTTGAATAAAACATTTGTTTAATTACAAAAATATTTTGTCTAATTTATTTTTGTAAAAAGGTTTTGTTACATTTATAAAAATGTAAAGTTTAGGACAAAAAGGTATAACTTTGATCATTTAACAAATTAATCATTTGTTTATACATACCTAAAGTGATTTACGTCGAAATTGAAATTTACGACTGATAACTTGTTTACGTTTAATTTTACGTAGAATGTTTTTACATTTTGTGATTATCAAAACATAAAGAAGTCGAAAAAAATAACAGTTTGACATTATTTATATTAACAGTTTTTTTGTGCAAAAAAGAACGTCTTTCTCAACTTATACTCATATAAATGCTGACAGGTCACGCCGATGCAAACTGAACAAAACATGCAAGTTGGTTATTAGAAAAAAGATACAAAATCAAATGGAAATGGTGAGCAAATGAGAATATGATAATATTCTCATAGAGGGGCAAACAAGTATTTATCTAATGTGTATATATTTATCTAGGATAAATACATCTAAGTATAAAAGACAAAACCATAGACCCCTTACGGTTAATGGTTTAGCCGATTACCCCCTGTTGGATTTAGTGTTCAAGTTCATATCTAATTGGTAAGACTATCGTTAAAAGTAAAGTCTTTTTTGGGTTGCCCTCAGTGAACCGTTAAGAGAAATAATAAAGGAGAGATAATATTAATTAAAATTAATATTATATGTATAATTAATTGGTTTATTAATTTATTAATAGTTAGTAAATTAATTAGAAGCTAATTATAACGAAGCATGGGCTGAATATGAACTAATACAAGGTGTATTAAGTTGAACGGGCCGGGAAGACCCATAAGAGACCCATGGGACATTTTTTGAGGGAATCCCACATCCCTCCAAAGAGTTATTCCAAGTCCCTTCCTCTCCATATAAAAAGAGGGGCATGCCAAGGCTTTATTTGCTCATTCTCTCTTTCTCATTCCTACTCCTTGTAAGAGTCAACTCGTGTAACAAGACCTTAGGAGTTCGAATCCCTTTTCTCTTTGGTTCGTGGGTGTGAGCTATTAGAGGTGCTCTCGTTTGAGTACTTGCCTCTAAGTTCGAAAATGGTGGTCTGTGTGTGAGAAATATGATTTTCTCAAAGGTTAGTATTTCTTATATATTTATTTCTTTTAAGTTGATTTTATTTATTAGGTTGAGATCCTTTAGGGTTTCGTTTTCTTCTTGCCCTAGATTAATTGTTGTTTCCGCTTTATGTTAATCTAGTTAGGGTATAGAAAACCCATCAGCGGTAATCAGAGCCTTAGCTTAATTCTATTAGCACTTAATTATCTATCAATAGGTTGTTAACATGTGATAAGTATAAATATTGAATATTATATTATTGTCTTATGATCATTGAATGTTAATACGAATTTACATTTTAGAACCTGATGTGTGCGGTTGCCGTAAAGACTTCAACACGAAGTTTTATAACTCTCTAGGCAGTGTACCTAATCGTTGTAGTGTAGTATAGGCAAGACTCGGGGGTTGTTATCGTTCTCTAGGGGAATAGGTTAGGAAGGCTCGATCAAGATCTAACAGAGATCTACGGTATTGAGAGAAGATTCTTTTTGTATTTTTATTTTATAGAAAGCAGTAAAAATCATTAGTTTGAGAGGTTGATTTGCTTAACTAATTAAACTAAATATAATCTAATCTACTGATGATAACTTTATGATAAAAAGATGTATTTACTTAATCATGTACTACTTCTTATATTGCTTCTCCTAATCCTGTTGCTTTATCACACTTGTGATGATCTGTGTAAGTAATTCTTGAGTCATGAATGATTTACATGAACCTGATATCTATTTAATATTCCGTTAAGGCAACGCACAAATAAGGTGTTGGAGTATGCTCGTGTCATAATAAATAATTATATGGCTAGACACATATGAGCCTATGGGGTCACACACATATACACTGAGGTACCATTTTATATATCGTATTTATTGTATTTACGGTATATAAATAACCCACGTAACACGGGATAACTATCGGGCTTCTAATAACTAAGTATTGTACTTAGTTAATTGGACTTGGAAAACAAAAGAGGAGGCCCATATGAGCCATATAAGGGCCGGCCATTTATGGTCTTAAGGGATGGGATAAGATTATTTGACTAATCAAATTAAATGTGATGATCTCCTAATTGATTTCCTAATTAATTTGATTATAACTTTCAAAATGACTCTCCCCTCCTTCCTCTTATAAAAACACGGCACAAACACACTCTTTTTGAGGTTTTTGTGTTTTTGTTTTTCAATCACTTTGTATCTTGTTTATTCAAGGTGAATTCCAAGGTTGCGGGGTAAAGACTAGCATCTAATTGGTATACAAGGAAGTGTAGTGTGGATATATTATAGAGGTGATCTCCATCGATCACTTGGTTTCATTGGGTGTTTCGTGTTAAGGTGAAGGTCATCATTTGATTCTACCGATCACGCTACAAAGGTATTACTTTTCTTGTTTTAACTTTGATTGATCATATGACTCTATGGATCCGTTGATAGGTGCTTGTTCCGCTGCATTTAATCTTTGATTATATTCATTGATAGAACCTATAGTGGTATCACGAGCCATCATATGATGTCATATGATCATCTTGTATGCGTAAAAATGGCTAAAAACGCATATTTTTTGATGGATTCAAAAGGAAGATTATAAAACAGCCCCTAGGGCCTATTTTCTAAAAATAATTCAACCCAAATAGGGTCTTATGATCTGGTATTTTTGATCCTATATCCATTTGTTATGCATACTTTAATTGGTTTTGTTATCGGGTACGTGTAAAAGGGCCTAAATCACGCGTTTTGGAACGATTCTTGAATCGGTTTTAAATCAGCCCCTTGGACATTAATGTCTGAATTAATATGGTTGTTATAAGGTCTTTAATATAGTACTAAGTGATTATGAAGCAATTGGTTACACGTACCAATTGGGGTTTTTATTCTAGTTAATTTATTTCTTCGATTCGTTGGCTATAAATTTATTTCTTGTTAATTATTTTGTTTCCATGGAAAATACATGCATGTTTTGCCATGGAATTAGCCAACACCTTGTTAATACATGATATTATGGTATTATTATGTTTTGTATGCAAAGCCGATGAAAACCATGACCACATGTGACTTGTTTCGCTTGATATTGCATTTAATTTCAGTTTTGGGTTTTGCCATTGTTTCGGCTTCTTTTGTATGCTTTTAATTTTCATTATAGCCATTGTTTAGGAATTTTACAGTAGTTAGATGATAGGATAAATGTATTCAATTATCAAATTATTGTAACCGTTGTTTGGATTCGAATGGCATAAGAGTTAAAGGCATAAAGTCAAATTCGAAGCTGCTAGAGTGACTTCCACTAAAAATGGATTTTCTGGAGTTCTATAAGGAGTTAGAGGCTGAATTTTTGGGAGCAGGTGAAAAACTCATGGGGCTACAACTTCTTCAACTGGAGCTCAAATTGGGAAAGACTCCTTCTAGGAGTTTCAGGCCCGTCAAGTCAGCTAAAATTTTATGGCAGTTTTGGACATCATATTCATTAAGGGGTTCACTTGCTCAAAATGGTTCTTGGAGTAAGTGGGAGCCCTCCTTGTGGTTGTGTGGTTAACCCTTAGTTGACTTCTTGGTTCTCGTGATGGCTCACGAGACCAAGCATAGGTTTTTCATCGGTTGAGGCTTTGCATACTTGTGGTTGTGTTTGTTTGTTTGCTTTTATATATGTTTAGAATGTATATAACTTGCAAATGTTTTTATAAAACTAAAAATAAAACACAAACCAATACTAGAAACTAAATCTTTGATTTAGTTTAAAGTTTAAATATGATTTGAAACTAAACACTTGTTTTTATATAAATAACACTAAATAAATGTTATGATTGTTATTTAATTTATGTATTGTTCAAACTAATATTTATTCCACCTAGGTTATATATATTAGTCATGAAAATGAACAACTTGACACACATAAAAACAAGTATTAGACTTAAGTTAAAAATAGTTTATTTAACTTGTGCTATAAAGTATGAATGCATGCTTGCTCGTACACACTTTTGATCATGTATTTATCAAAACTTATACCAGTCACAAATTTAAGTCATGTCGTCTAATTGGTTAAGATCACTTGCAATTACCTTTTGCTTTGCGTGAGATGTAGGTGAATTGTAACCTAAGGCGATTATTCTCTATGCGTGAGACCTAGATATATTCTTACATGTTCTCGCATTAGATGACTTAATCGAGTTAAGCAGGTGAGACCTTGGCTCGAGGCAAGGATGGGACTAAACATGCCAGCTTGACATTGTTTCTCTGGTTACAAATGTTATGAGTCCTATATGGTCTAAGAATTGCATAAGTTTTTGCAATTGGTGAACGTCACCTACATATTGAATCTATCATTGCTAGCAGATCAACTGATGCGATGGTGGAACCTCAATGAGGATCTTAGCCTTTCATAAAATTATTTTTTTTATATAAACAAGGGTAGTTAATTTTAAAAGGATAATTATCGAAAATACTAATATGAACTTTGTAATTTCTATTAATGACATTTATCCAATACAAACCGTAAACAAAAGTTTGATTCCTTTCCTTGTTAGAGGAAGCCAAACTAAGTCTTCTTTCCTTGTAAGAAAAGACCTATTCCTATCCTTTCTACTTGTATGAGAAAGCTATAATAGGAACACTTGAATTTTCCAATCCTAATCAAACTCAAAGCATACTTACTCAATAAATCATTTTGTCTTGTAAAAAGTCTAACACTTAAGTACGGTTGCACATCTTATTTGAATGACTAGAGAACATGTATTCTATAGCCACCAAAATGATACATCTTGAAGCGTCAAGACATGGTATGAGTTTTAATAATTAGAAATGGAAATCTCAATAAATCGCGAAAGAGAAAAGGAAATTAATAGCATGTTTTCTAGTAGTTTTCTTAACTCGATATTTTTCCTATAATTCTACACACCCTTGAGGTAATGTAGAAGGAGGAATTGCATGCAAAGCTTTCAAGTTTAAGAATAGCATTGATGGCTAGTCCATCATATATATATATAGTAGAACTTGATGCACTTCCTTGAATATCTAAGTACATGTTTACTAGTCTATGAGGCTCACATTAGTGATAATGTGCAGATATTCAAAGAGTAAAAAAAGTAAATAAATTGCTTACTTGCACTTTTTTTTGCATATTTGGGAACCACCACTTTTACATGTTGTTTATCAATGGGGTCAATGCATTTTATATGATATAGACCGATCATGTAATGTTTCTAAATTCAGTGGGAAGCTATGTGCTATCAACTTGAAAGTGAACTATTTTATTTCTAGATAGTCTTGATATAATCTACTTTTCAATACGAAGCATCAGCGTTATTATAAAGGCTCCAGGGCATATCATTCTATTAGATAATATTGTTTCTTGTCGCGTTTCTGATGTCGCCTGCCTAAAATGTTATCTATAACAATCGTTATGATGATTGCTTATCTAAACAATAAAAGTTAAGACTTACGTAGAATGCAAATGTGATTATAGTTTTGACTTAAATTCTATCATATATGTGGCAATGTCATATTTATTATATACAAAACATATGGAAGGTGGTTAGACTCACTAATCCACTAGTCTAGGATCGTAAACCTGATCATAATATGCTCATTGTTTGTAATAAATACTTGATGTGTTGCCATGCACAAGGGGATAAATCCTATTGTGTGCAGGGACAAACCACTTAACATATGGATAATGGTTTTCTTAATTGCATGGTAGATAAGCTAAATATTCTACTAGGACTTATACACCTTGATGTATGTGCCATATTTGAACTAGTGTCAAGAAAATAATAAATACCTACGTCATAATATTCACTAATAAGTTTAACCAAAATATGATGGTGTCTTCTTGTAAAGACATCTATAGAGTATGTAATTAACTTGAAAATGTTTGAAGCCTAAGAGTCGGCGTTTATATTACTTTATTTTTAATTTTTTTTTTATGATTGTGACTTTTTGAAAAGAACAATAAAATAAAGTCCTTGAACTGTTCTAAGACTTATAAAGTAAGCAATTGACCTGTCATGTCTCCTTGTTCATGTACTTACATGAAGTCATTGAAATGTGTAAAGATTATGAACGTAATGTGAGCGTTTAACACGTGTTATTTCTTCTAGTTAAGACTTGTACATAAAGTCCTTGAACTTTCTCTAAGTACTTTACGTTAATTTAAATGCATGCAATTGCGTGAATTAATGGTTAATGCCAATTATGTTTGAACAATTTTGGCAAGTATGAGAGCAAAGGGTATTAGGTTATATAATGGATGGTGTTATGGTCTCATAATCCCATTACTCATAGAATACCACATCACTTTGGTATGTCTGATGTGTAAAATCTAACTCTGTTGATATTGTTTGATTTTTGATAACTTTAACTACCATACCTCTAATCTGATCAAGGTTAACAAAATTAAGTAAAGCCACGTGTTTAGTCAATATGGTTCCAACTAAGAAGGTAAGTAAGACACCATCAGGTTATGGAATGGGAAGACTCCCATTAAGTATTAACTGAAGTTCTGAATTTGTTGAGATCATGTTAAGCGTGTTATCAGCAAACTAGAGTCAAGAACTATCAGCGTACATTATACATCCCAAACGGAGATAATTTTATTTTTGTTGCTTCGACTTGTGCGTTTTTTGGAGAAAGTCTCTCTACACGAAGCAAGTGAGAGCATCTGTTTTTGGAGAAAGTCTCTTTCTTTACACAACCTTCTGGATGCACTAGCTAACCACATAATAAATGTTGAAATATAGTCCATGAAAGAAAATCAATTTTGGAATTTGATTGATCTTTTACCAATCGGTAAGACTGAGAAGCTAAATTGGTTCTTCTAAGAGAAGACTAATATGGACAAAAATGTACACACATTTAAACGCACGCCTTGTGATAAGGGTTTTTACTTATACTTAAGCGATTGACTGTGATTAAAGCTTCTTTTCCTTGCAAGCGTTAAAATGAATAAAGATATTAATTACCATACTTAATTTTTATGAATATGAATATGGAAAGTGGATGTCAAAACCTCCTTCTTGAATGAATTACCTTTGCAGGTGTTGTGTAATCAAAACGGTTAGATCCAAGTTATCTTTAGAAAATGTGCAAGCTGTAAAATCCAAGTGGATTAGAGACATGCATCCTTAGGACTTGGAATATTAAGTTTTTAATCAAACAATTTAAATTTTGATTGAAAACAAATAGATTCCTTCTGACGTTCACTTAAAGCTAGTCGAATAATTCTGTTTTGTCATTTCTTATATCTTATATGTTGTCAACATTTTGGAATATAATATTTCACTAAGCTGATTTTTAATTCCTTAGTTTGAATAATATTTCTAACGATAAATATAACAGAATAAAACACGTAACCTTGAAGAATATGCTCTTACGAAATGAAACATACGAGATTATTAAGTCTAACATAAACTTGACACATCATTTGAGCAAGATCAAAGTTTCTATCTACGCGATGATTAAAACACATGTTTGAACACGCGTTTGGTTCCGACTATAGTTTAATTTGTATATCATGATAATGTATTAGACTAATTGTAGCACTTGTTATGAATGCAAGTATGAACCTTGCAACCATAGTAACTAAGTGATATTCTTAGATTACTATTGACATAAGTACATTCGAAATGGCCTTTTGGGAGGACTAAAGACATCGTTTCATTGTTTATGGATTTGTATTAGGAGATTAGTGTTGAGGTTATACACTAGTGCTTATTTTGATTAAGATGATTCTCAATCCTAGTCATAGTGGGATTTTTATCATAAATGATAATATTGTTGACTAGACATGCTTGATTGAAAGCATTGTTGCACTATTTATTAAAGAATAAAGAATACTTTACAGTTTGGAGAAGCAGTGTATTTTAGAAGACTGTTCATATAGGTGTTTTGCTGCTTCAAACAACCTATGTATTTGTTTATGGCGATTGCTTAGTATATATTGTATTTGCACTTAAACACACATATACAATGACAAAATCATCGTATTATTCAAAACCTTCACTACTTGTGAGTTTTGAAACAAGGGTTCTCAAAGGTCACTCAGATGACAACTAAGTTGGTGCTTTTTTACAAAGTTAATGTCTTGTACCAAACATGTTTATCATGCCAGGAACATTAAACTTTGGAACTGCTAGTTTCTCATGTCTATTGTTTTTAGTATTTGGATAATGGAACATTAAGCAGTTGTATTAAACAATGAATTGATATACCTGGTATGATCGTCTTCATTTATACAACTGTGTTCTATATTAGCATGTTTAAATCCATGAATAATTTATTTATTCTAAATTGTCCATTGTCAGTTAATAATACGGGAGCATCATTGAATTAAGTCAAATGTGAGTGTTTTGATCATATTCATATAGTATGAATATTAAAGGATGATATCGCTAAACTCATATGTTGTTCATTAGATGAACATTAGACTGACCCAACCTACGAGTATTCACTACATGGATCGGCGTCAATAGTGAATCTCGCAAGTGGTTATGTCTCTCATTCTCAGACTTGAAATGCAAGTAGGTTTTATGTGTGTGGAATGTAAATCTTGATTATGGTTCATCCGTTGACATGTTGAAGGCGCTCATAAAAGCCATTTCAAGGAAGGGATATGGAATCCACATAATGGACACGTAGTAGTCAATAATAGGGCATTTGTTTCTTCACATGTTATGGGTAAGATACCTACTAGGGCCACTCTCATGATTTAAAAGATGTTATATGTGTGGCAACCTAATATACATATATGTACTGATTGGATTTGTAATCTAGTTTAATGTCTTTATCGAGAAACAGGAATTGTTAAAATCATAAGAATGGACTTATGATCCATCGTCAGATGTTCAATCATAGTTTAGTATCATCATAACAAAGGATGATATTGATAATCTAAACTATTTAAATGTGATGTTTATGAAATATCCTCTTTATGTCTTGGGGGCATTAACGTATTGCTAGACGCTAACCTTGATTGTTAATTACTTGCATTATTATGATGCTAGCGAAAGTTGGGAGCTGTTAGGAGTATGCTGATGTGTCATAATAAACGAATTATATGGCTAGAACAGGTTAAGGCCTATGGAGTCACACACATATAACAATGAAAAGGTCCTATTTTATTATTGTGTTTATTGTATTTACGGTATATAAATAACCAACGTAACTCTGGATCAATATAGGGCCTCTAATAAATAAGTAATGGACTTAGTTTATTGGACTTGGAAAACAAATGGCAAGCCCATTTGGACCTATAGAAGGGGCCGGCCACTTATGGCTTATGGAAGGGATAAGATTGTTTTTTTATCTAATCAAATTTATATATGGATGATCTCCTAATTGTGATCTCCTAATTAATTTGATTGATAACAACTTTCCAAGATCTCTCCCCCCTCTCCCTATATATGTACACGGCATAACACACTCTTTGACAGGGTTTTGTGTTATTGTTTTCTATCACTTTGTATCTAGATTATTCAAGGTGAATTCCATAGTTACGGGGTTAAGACTAGCATCAATTGGTATACAAGGAAGTGTAGTATGGATACATCATAAATGTGATCTCCATTGATCACTTGGTTTCATTTGGTGTTTCATGTTAGGGTGAAGGTTACCGGTTTATTCTACCGATCACGCTACAAAGGTATTGTAGGATACAAGTAATCTTTACTATATGCAAGAAATAGAGAGAGAGAGAGGGGGTTGGATGAGCACTTAGAGAGAGAAAGTAAACCTGTAATATTATGTGTGAAAAATGAACAACCAACCACCTCTCCAAGGCATGGAGAGGTGTATAAATACCCTTAATGTGGCCGGCCTAGGTGGGCTTTCATGGGATTTTCCTAACTTAGCCTATTAGGTTCCAAAAAAATAACCTAAAAACAAAGTATTTATCTATATACAATGGAAGTTCACCGACACTTTTTGTTCCTAACAATCTCCCCTAAGGGAGGTCACTCCATTTTACAAAAACTTAAACCTAGCATACTATGCTGAGTCTTCATTCTTGTGCTCGCAGACTTGAATTTACTTCATTACTTCATCTTGTGAATATGTTGTAGTGATCTTGACTTAAAATACGAGTACTCTCTAAGTACTGGGGTTACACAACCTTGAAGCAATAACAAATTCTCTCTAAGTATATTTCTTAAAGTTCTGACTATCACTACTCTAGGGATCTCCTTTTATAGAAATATAAGGAACCCTTTACACATATATCTGCCTATCTATTAGGAACAGTTACACTTTAAAACTAAATATCCCGAAATGCTCTCCATGCATTCTTATCTTCATATCATCAGCTTTGACCATTAGCAGTACTAACTTCTTCACTTGACCGAATTAAGTTTCCTTGGCAGTACAAACTTTATGCTGACAGTACTAATTTTTTTAGTACTGTTGGCAGTATTAAGTTACAAGAAGATTTATTCCTAACAGTCTTTATATCTGCCGGTCAGGTATGAGCATGTGGCTATGAATCTTGTAAGTCAGCTGGAATCAGGTACCTTCACATCCATCTTTAAATATCCAACATTAAAATAGTTAGCAATAAAGCAGGGGGATGAATATGGCTTTGTTATTCACCCGTGTTTGGTTGGAGTAACCTTCGAATCCGTAAGGATCGACCTGTGATCAGGTAGATTCAATTTAAGAAGAATCTCCTTGACAGAATTTCCAGTTGAAGTATCGATTCTTTCTAACACATATGTATCAGATTCATTACACTCAGCATGTTCTCATTATCGGAACGTCTCAAAGCAGACAGCACGATATGAGTAAACCAGTGAGTTACTATCTCATCGATTGAAATAAAAAATTGATTTGAAAATCAATCGACATGTCACTTGCTAAAGTGGTTTTGTGACACATCAAGAGTTTCAATCATTTCAAAAATTCACCAGCAATCGTCAATTCATAACCTAGAACAAGTTTGATTCTTATAGAATAGCACCATCGTTTCTTTCCAGTTGTCACAAGTTTGATTCATATAGAATCGCATAAGTTACCTACCATGAGCTTGTTTGATGTTGGCTCAAGCAGGATTTCCATCTTCATAGTGAATGAAATCACTCAGATCTTCTGGTAAAATCACAAGGATAATGCGTAGGACTCTTAATATGTTAACTTGTTATTCACATTTTGTGATATAGCAAGCATGATTTGACAAGTGTCCTAATGAGATTTATGGATGATCTATTTTGGCTCTAGACTCAATAGTGCACTTTGTTTTTAGTGATCGGAGGCTGGAGCAGATTGCCACCTTTTTAATATCAACTAACTCAGAGTGAGAAAGTCGATAGAAATGCGTGTAATCTCCGTGAGAAATGAAACAAGAGTCTGTTGAGAGACCTTGAGTGGCTAGGGAGGGTTGTGCATAACGTCACTGGATCCATGATTGTCTTCAATGTCAGACAATAACTTAGTGTTTTTGATAGATTATGTATTGACCCGATTTCTGCCTAAGTGTATGGAGGGCTTATTTCTTTTCACCCTTTATCCTTACATTTCTTTTTCATTCTTTAACCCCTTCAATGCTTACCGAGACTTCATAACTAACACCTTGTTGGGTTTGTTCCAGTGTTAGCTCCATCTCAGTCGGCATTATTCCCGATTCTCACTTTTTCTCCTTTTGTATCATACCTAAGGACTTCTACACTAACTAGTGGATATCCCTGGGTAGATCCCTCCGGTTCTGGTTGGATCATAGGATTTGAATACCTAAGCCTAACCGCCTTATAACTTCATAAATTTAAGTACATGGTCGGTCTTTTGGGTATTTCATCACAATCCTTCCAAAAACATTGAAAATTTCAATCAAAGTGTTTGATATAAATATCAAAAGATTTACACTTTGAGAGTTTTTCATCATCACTAAAAGCTCCCCATTAACATATGCATCGTAATCATAGTACATACTAAGTGTTGGAGTGCATTGAGTCCATTTTATATGATCACATGTCAATAAAATTAAGATTCAGTTTAATCACATTTTCTCCCCTTATCTAAAATGTTAATCCCTTGATATTTTGGATATCAATTGATTAAATGTTCAGGGATAAAATGTTACATAATCACTATTAGGAATATCTTAATGCTCCCCCTCAAGTTTTGAGGGAATATAAGACTGTGTTGAGTACAATAATTTGAAATTTTTTGAATTTACTAAGAAATTCTTGAAAATTGTATACTCGAGCACACCTTATTTTCACCATAAGTCTGCACTATATATATACAAATTCACAAATTAATGATATATGAAATGACCTTTGAGATATGAACACAATATGACGATGTCATATTGTTCTTTGCAGCAGTCTGAGGTCAGTTCCGTAGAGACTATCGCCAACAAATTTTTCTAAACTCCTCACCATCCTTCTTTTATTTAGGAACTTGTTGGTGTCCTTAATCCTAAAATGAGCTCTTTTCTTTTCCAATGTGCTCTATCTTCTCTTCGGCAAGTACACCATGTCGATATTCTTGGTAATGTCTTCGAGCGAAGAAAGAAGTCTTGTTAATGTGCAATCACTGAACTTGTATAGTTTGTCGGAGCGCATCAACTTGATCCTCTAGTAGTCGTCGACATAAATGAATCCTTGAGGGTCTTTGTATGGAGTGTACAGGTGCCTTTTTCTGAGATCTGGTCTTGTAGTATCAGGCTTGGTGACATTGATCTTCTTTTGATAACTTTCAAATCCAAGTTGAAGATCCTCGACTCGCTTCTGAATAACCAGACTTCTGGTGAACATCCTTAGGGCTATTGTGAAGTCAGCAACATCATCCCCTGAAAGATTTGTGAGCCGATTCTGAACCACAAGAATTAACATATCCTCCATATTAGTGATCCGAAGTCGTGGAAAGTCACCTTCCTTGAATCTGTATAATACGTTATCAGCTCTTCTCACTATAATCTCTTCTAAGTACGAGTATCTATGTTTCCTCATTACCTTTACATGAGTGACTGCCAAAATACATTTTGTAGAATATACATCTCCTCTTGATTGTATGCCTCTTGCATATGCATTAAAGGACTTAGGTTGTTCTCTCCAATGTGAGATACCCCATATCGCATATCTATCATAAGCAACTTTAACAGGACTCCATATGTTTGGAACCATATCTTCAATGCCTGCTAGATCATACTGAGCAGCCTTTGACTTGGAAGTAGACGTCGTGTATGTCATAGTCAAAACTCCTCCTTGTGGATACTTGAGATCCTTGTTGATGAAGTATTCAAATGGTACTCTTTGACGTTTTCCAAGCTTGATCAAAGGAAGGGGTTTGGAAAGATCAAATGGATAGTCACCGCTTTCAGGATTTTCCCAATCAAGCTTTTCTGAAAGAGCCTTATAGCATTTTTCATAGTCATATTCTAATTCAGCATAATTAGAGCGAGTGCCTTTGAGTTGTCTGAATGCTGATCCGAGTAGGATTTCTTGAGTTAAATTCTCAATTTTTAGGCCATTCAAGATGTATGAAGAGAAGTCTATTAGAGTGCTCATCAATTCATTAAAGTCCTTTAATGATTTATCAGTAGAAGTAGAAGCTACTAGAGTCATCAACCAATTTTGAGTTGGTCCTTCCTGTGTAGTCTTGCCAACATACCAGTCAGGGTCAGTAGGTTCTTGAACCAGTCACCTCTAGAGGTAGTCTTATTCCTTGGCTCATCTTTATTATCACGCATATTCCCTTCTTGATCTTGTGGTATGTCTGAGTCTACAACCTCAAACACTGGTTCCTCTGATTGAACAGACTTTCCAAAAGATTTCAGTTGAGACTTGGTGCCTTTGGAAGAGCCAGACGTTGAATCTTTCTTTTTCAGACCAGTGGTTGGTTCTGCATATTTTCTTAGCTTTCTCTTCTTTAACCCTCGGTCTGATCCAGCGGAATGGTCATTATCTTTGTCTTTGTCTCTGCGGCTTCGCTTCAAAGAATACACATCATAAGAGAAGAAGAAAACTTTATCGAGATCATAATATTTTTTCAAACTATCATAGCAATCTCGGTGTTCGGGAGCTGCCAGATATGATTCACTTTTCTCCATTTTGTTGATAAGAATCTTCTTTAACTCAAATTCAGTAAGTGTAGAAGCAGCCTCATAAGTAGAATGTGGTTGAGAAGATACCTTTGCTGGAGTAACTTCATCACGTGATTCTTTAATCAATGCTTCGATCATAGGTGAAACGAAGTCAGACACTTCCTTAGGCAGAATCTGAGGCAGCTGATCTTTTACTTGCTCTTTGATTCTAATCGTGAGTGACTCTAAAAAGAAGTTCATGAATTCTTATTTGGTTTCTCCCAACCGTATGTCTAGATGTTCATCAACTAAAGTTGTCACTTGAGTGTGTAGAGGGTCCTTTTTAAGTTCAGCAACTTCTTTTTCCAATGCTGTTATTCCATCGTTGAATCAAAAGACCGATTCAAAGTCAGGAAGTGTATATAGAGGATTTATAGTTTCAATTGTCGGTGATGGATTGGGTGTTTTCAGTATTGGTAGAGGTGTGAAGGTTGTGATGATTGAGGAATGTTTGTGTATACAGTTGATGATTCAGTGATAACAGAAACTGGTATTGTAAGAAGAGTGGGTACCTGAGTTCTTAGGACTTCATGGTGGACATGAACATCTAGTGGAGAAACAATTTCTGCACCATTATGAGGAATATCTAAAAAAATTAGGAATTTGGATGCTAAGTCGGATGAACAAGAAGAACTAGTAACAGGAACTTCAGTCTTCTTCGTAACAGTAGAAATTATCACATGAGCATCTTCAACAACTTGTTCTTGAGTAGTCTCTAAATTTCATTCCCTTGTTAAGCGTCAATCATTTCAGCATTAGCACCCTCACCTTGAATGATTTCTTTATCTCTTTTAATCACATCATCACTTTCTTCATCGCTTTTATTCACATCATCACTTTCTTTATTGCTTTTATTCACATCATCACTTTCTGATTCCAGATTATCATCATCTTTATCATCAATGGGAGAGGAAGTATGAACAAACTCCTCCTCTTCTTGATCATCATCTTCAGATTCTTCTTCTTGCTCCAAATCAGATACTTGCTCTTTACTTTCATTCTCCTGCTCACTATCTTCATTACTTAAATCTTGATCATTGTTGCTGTCATCTTCATCATTTCCCCAAGACTCAGATTCACTCTCAGTAGAGTCATCTTCTATCACATCAGGAACCCCTGGATTATCATCGGTTCCTTTACTTGTGACAGTAGGTGTGATCTTATCAACACTTGGTAGTTTTTCGACAACCATACTAGAACCACTAGGATGTGTCTTATGAAAGTCCCTTAAGCTCTTCTTTCTTACTTCTTTCATCAGAGCTTCTTTTGTCAACGCTACTTCAGATAGCAATTCAATTCCTTTCCCACGAGTAACATCCACCTTTTCCTTTTCCTTACTTTTAGACTTTGTTTCCACAAGAGCCTCTCTGATGACGACACCTACTGTTGGCTTAGTTGTAGACTTCTTGGCAGGTCTCTTAACTTGTTTGCCTTTTATGACAGGTTCTTCATCTACAAGGACTAGATCACTATCTTTCTTAGATGGATAATCTTTCTTAAATTTTCGAGCCATCTTGGGAGATACAGCACCTGTAGCATAGCCTAGATAATTCTTGTACGCTTTACTTTCCTTCATCGCTAGACTGGTCAAACATTCCAGAAGAATAGCTCCATAGATCTGAGTTGATTCTTTTGCAGAGACAAATCTTAAGAATTTAATCAAGTGGTCATCTTTGGAGGTGTGCATCCCAATTTTGTTTCTCTAGGAAAGTAACTTTTCTTGAATAAGGAAGTGGTGAATGATAGCTTTGGTTACTCGAGGGTAGTACATCTTTTCTTGCTTTTTGTAGACTATGTTTTCAATCTGGTAGACGAAGTCTTCCCAAAGTAATTCCATATAGTCTACATTTTTCTGATATAACATACCCTAAAGGATTTGAGCTCTGGAGAGACGAAGCTTGTCAAGACCACTAGTCTTTCCAGATAAACCCTGATTGATAAGAGCAGCAAAAGTTCTCCAGGGTTGATACATCTGATCGAAAACAACATCATTGAGTGAATTGATCTCCCAGTATGACCGAGTTCTCTTAAGAAAGACACAACGTCTTCTTTAGAAAGAAAGGGATCACAGTCTCTACCCGGTACTCTTGGACAAATCTAAAAGATATCTCTGAAGACTTCAAAAGTAAGTTTGAATCGTTTCTTCTTATCAATCTTAAATCTATAGAAGGTGTCATGCTTATACACAGAATTCCAGAACTGGTGCATATACACTTCAGGGACATCCGTAGTGATGAGAAATGCAGGATAGCATGGAGTGAAAGCGATAGCATCTAGAACGACTTGAAATGTAGGTTCTCTTGGTGTCAATCTGCGAGGGATTCTTCCATTGCATTTTTTGATATAAAGTCTATTTTCCTTGGGAACAAGCTCAAGATCAAGCTTGGTTTGTTGAGCAGTGATGGGAGACATGATTCTGCTAAGATTTATCACATATAGTTCGTATATAACCAAATATATATATAACAGATAGACAATTTAGACCATGATGCACGATTATTGGTGCAGGAAAGGATTTACAACAGGGGATAGGCATACAATTACTAGGCAACAAGTTACTACACATGCACACAATGTAAAGAACTAATACACATTCAAAAAGGAGACACACACACTCATATACCACATTAACTATAAGCCAACTATTGAAATCAAGGCAATTACTAAGATTGCTAAGGAAAATTAAACCTAAGATAATCACTAAGTGACAAGATAGGGAATAATTCTACTTAGATAAGGTTATGCTATTGGATTACCAAGATTATGAGATTTGTTCTACAAGAAAAAATCAAGTATAGTTTGCCTATAGATAGTGTATAAATCGCCTGTGTTAAGGGCCTATGTATAGTTCGCCTATGTTAGGCACCTACGTATAGTTTGCCTGTTGTAATTAGGTATGTATAGTTCGCCTGTCTAACTGAAGCACATATAGTTCGCCTATGCAAGATTGTATAATTCGTCTGAGCAACCATATACATATAGTTCGTCTATGTAATCATATATGTATAGTTCTCCTATGTAATCCCTATGTATTGTTTGCCTGAGTTATGAAAGAACGTATAGTTCGCCTGTTTAGATTTTTACACTAACATTTTCCCTTATTCAAGCAACAATATCTATCATTTCATGGTCACATAGCATCTAGAAATCATTCTAACATCTTTTTAACATGAATTAACCACAAAAATCTTGATTTATGCCAATTTTGAGCCATATGAACACAAAAACCCAAAATATTCAAGATTTTTCAAACAAGCATGTTAAATAACATTCAAATACACTCAATCATTCATTATATCAGTTCTAAACCTAAACCCATAAACTTTTTCAAGTTTTTGCCCATTTTTACTTAATTTGAATTTCAAGAATCGATCAAAACCCATGAAGAAGTTATCCCTATTAAAAACTGTTTTGGGCACAACATCTAGACCCCATTTAGACCAAAACCCCTCAATCAAGTTATCTTTTCATCAACTTTTTGATGGTGACAAAACTTAGTTCGAATTTAGGGTTTTTCGAGCATAAAAATCATGATTGGGTCAGATAATATGGAAGCATTAGCATTAACACGTGTACCTTAAGCTTAGAACGAGGATTGAACGAATTCTTGAGGGTTTGCCAGTTAACAATGGTGGATTTAAGGTTTATGTGTGTGTGTGACGAGAGACAGAGTGACAAGGAGGGTGTTTATGTTCAAATCTTTTAAGGTTTGGCATAAATGCCCCCTGAGGTTCAATAATGTTTTAATTTTTCTATTTAAACTATTCCTAAGGCAAACTCAAGTTTCCTAAATGGCAAAACTAGTCCCTAAGGTTTAGTAAACAAGAAAAAAATCTCACAGTTTGCATTAATACCCCTAAAAGATTAAACATATAACAAATAAAGCCCGATTGAGTTAAAATTAATTAACTCCCCTTGAAATATTCTCCCGATATCATTAAAACCTTTTCCGATTGACACCTTATTAATTATGAAGAAGATGATTTTGACAGTTTCTCCCCCTCAAATAATGACCCGTTTTCTATTGAAAGAGTTGTAGTCGTTATTTGATGGATCAAAATTGTCTTAAAAAATGATGATTTGTTGAATCTGAAAGATGATTATTGTATATTTCAAAAATCAACACCCAAGAAAATAAGATTTCTCTTATTTTGACACATAAGCGCACTGACACGTACACTTATGGAATAAAGGAAGCACGGGTTGTGATGCAAAGTAATCACAAGCCTTTGCATGGTCATAAAGTAGACCATGCCCGAGAATAAATTCCCGTTGAGAGGTCAAGTTTTCTTTTTGATGACATACTTGCCTTGAAGATGATGACCGGGTTACTATAAAATATTTAGCAGCCCATTTTTGTCATGTTTAGAAAGCTTTTTGAAAACTCTGCTCGAACTTCATTTACACCTCCGTATCGTATTAAATGATATATCAAAAGGCCGAAAATGTTATCGATTTTCAGAAACATGCCAGAGGATACTAATTATATATATTTTCTGATTTTTTCAATTTTTCCTCTTTTTGTTTTGTAAAATTTTATAAAAAGGAAAAATCTTTTGGATTTTTTTATGTTTATTCATATGTACATATATACAATGAAATGAGTTTTACCGGAACCCCCGCAAAAACCACCATCACTCGTTCCGTTTCCCTCTGCCAGCGTTTCACATTTCCGGAGACATGCTTTTCATACCAAGCTTATCGATCAAGAAGTTAAATCTCTCTCGAGGCAACGGTTTAGTAAAGATGTCAGCCAGTTGGTATTCAGTCCAGACAAAGTATAGCTCTACGATTCCATTCTCCACTTGCTCCTTTATGAAATGGTAGCGAATATCGATGTGCTTAGCTCTTGAATGTTGAACATTGTTGCAGCATAAAGCAATCGCACTCTTGTTGTCGCAGTACAGAGGGATCTTATTGAATTGAAAGCCATAATCTGTTAGCTGTGAACGCATCCAAAGGATTTGTGAGCAACACCCAGATAAGGAAATATATTCAGCCTCTGTACTCGATATGGCAGTGCTCTTTTGCTTCTTTGACGACCAGCTAACAAGTTTGTCACCTAAGAACTGAGCGCTTCCCGATGTACTACGTCTAGTGTCCTGACACCCCGCGTGATCGGCATCTGCATAAGCTGTGAGTGACATATCGGTATCCTTCGAGTACCATAGACCCATGTTAATGGTTCCGTTAAGGTATCGAAAGATCCGTTTCACCGCTTGTAAGTGCTTTTCGGTAGGCTTAGCCTGATACCGGGCACATAAGCAGACAACATGGTTAAGGTCAGGTCTACTGGATGTAAGATACATTAAGGATCCAATCATGCCACGATAAAGTGTAGCATCAACTTGTTTCCCCTGTAGATCTTCATCCAGTTTCTTGTTTTCAATTATGGGTGTGTCGACAGAATCAGTAGAATGCAAATCATATTTTTTAACCATTTCAGAAGCATATTTAGATTGGTTTATAAAGATGCCTCTGGGACTTTGAGAAATTTGTAATCCTAAAAAGAATGACATTTGCCCCATCATCGACATCTTGAACTTATTGGTCATCTGATTAGCAAACTCATTACACATGGTAGTATTAGTTGATGCAAATATTATGTCGTCAACATAAATTTGTACCAGTAATATGTCGTTTCCAACATGTCGTGTGAAGAGTGTTGGATCACCTGCACCTTTGGAGAATTGTTGAGAGATAAGGAAGCTAGACAGCATATCATACCATGCACATGGTGCTTGTTTAAGACCATAAAGAGCCTTTTTGAGCTTGTACACATGCGATGGGTTGTCTTGATCAACAAATCGTTCTTGTTAAGAAATGTAGACAACTTCTTTGAGCTCGCTATTCAAGAAAGTTGTTTTGACGTCCATTTGGTAGATTGTCATATTCTTATGAGCGGCATTTGCTACAAAGATACGAATGGCCTCTATTCTAGCAACCGGTGCAAATGATTCCTTGAAATCAATTCCTTTATCTTGTCTGAATCCTTAAGCAACGAGTCTAGCCTTATTCTTTAGTACCCCGCAAAATTCATCTGTCTTGACCTTATAAATCCATTTCAGCTTGATTAAGAATACTTTATCTGGACACGGCACCAATTCCCAAACTTCAAGTCTTTCAAATTCATGAATTTCTTCTTGCATTGCATCGATCTATAATGGTTCGATCATTGCTTGTTTAAAGTTTTTTGGTTCTACGGAAGCTAGGAAGGCATCAAAATAACACCACATGGCATCAGTTTCAAGTTGCTTCCTTGTAGATACAGAGCTTGAAGGATCACCGATCACGTTTGCTATAGGATGATCCTTAGTCCATCTACCAAGATGTTCCAATGGAGTGTGGAGTTGTCTCACATTAGATGATGATCCTTGAGAAGTTGAGTCTTCTTGAGGAGATTCATTAAGTGGATCATCAAGAAATGTTAGTGTTTTTGGTGATTCTTCAAAACCTTGAGAAATGATTGGACAATGTTCATGTTCTTGTGATGAGGGAATACTTGTTGAGGAGCATCCTGGTTAATAGAAGTTGACACAAGAGAATCAGCTAATACTTCAGCTCTTGGAGCAACAGCTTCTTGAACTAGAGAAACAATAATTGTTGGAGGGTTAAAGTATTCATCAAACATTGGTTGAAACAACCGATCCCAATCATCTCTTATTGGTTGCAAGCAAGGTTGTTAAGAAATAGGATTTGAACCGAGTCCTATACAGGATGTAGCAGGAGTCATATAATGAAGCCCGAGTCCTGAACTGAATTGTTCAGAAGCCACAGCTATTAGCTCATCGAACGTTACATGAATTGTTTCATAAATTATCTGGGTCCTTCTGTTGTAGATTCTGAACACTTTCTTTGTAGGCGCGTAACCAACAAAAATCCTAATGTCTTCTTTTGCATCAAATTTACCCAGATCCTCATAGTCATTGGTAGGATAGCAAAGTGAACCAAAGACATGAAAGAATGATAAGTCCGGTTTCTTGTCTTGCATAAGCTCGTGTGGAGTTTTGTTGTATCGGAGGCGTATCAGAGAACGATTTTGGGTATAACAAGCTGTATTGATAGCTTCGGCCCAGAGAAATAATAGAGCTTTAGAAAATATCAGCATTTTTCGAGTAGCTTCTACAAGAGTCCAATTTCTCCTTTCGACAACACCGTTATGTTGAGGAGTGCGAGCTACAGAATTTTGATGCGTGATGCCAACATTTTCATACCATTCACGAAGTGTCTGATTGACAAATTCGGTTCCATTATCTGTTCGAACATTCCGGACTGTGGCTTTCAAACGAACTTGAATGTTTTTAATACATTTGATGATGGCCGCAGGAGCTTTATCTTTTGTCTTCAAAAATTTAACCCAAGTAAATCTTGAGTAATCGTCGACTATCACCAAGATATACCTTTTCCCGTTAATACTAGCTACACGCATCGGGCCATATAAATCCATATGCACAAGATATAGTTTCTCTTGGTTAGTGTTTTCAGCTTTGGGTTGATGAGAGGATTTTTTGCTTTTCCCTAATGCACATGCTGAACACAAATGATTTTTCTAAAATTTAAGCCTAGGAATTCCTCGTGCAAGACCGTCTTTAGCTAGCTTGTTCAAAGTACCAAAGTTGAGATGAGATAATTGATGGTGCCATAACCAGCTCTTAGTTTTTGACGCTTTGGATAGAAGACAGATCAGAGATGATTTAAGCATGTCATCAAGAGAAATTGGGTACAAATTTGTGTCTCGAACCCTAAAAGTAGATCAACAGCTTCTAAATTGCGAATAAAGCAAGTGTTTTTCTGAAATGCAACTTCAAGATCCGCATCACAAAATTGTCCAACAAAAAACAAGTTATGTCTAAGCCCCTCAACATAGTATACCCTTGAGATAACAAAATTTCCTAGCTGATAGTCACCATACCCCATAATCCTTGCAATCTGGTCGTTCCCGAATCTAACAGTACCTAGAAATTTACTGACAAAGTTCATGAGTTGAGAGCGATTCCTTGTCATGTGTTTTGAACAGCTGGAGTCCAGATACTAGAGTACAATCTGGACAACTTGTCATGACAAGAGAAGAAGACGATGGAATATTTGTTGCATTGGATCCCCAAGTTTGATTGTGTTCCGAGTGGTTAGCATTCTTAGATTCTACAATCTTAGCTATTTTACTCGAACCTATGTTTTTAACATTTTTGGGTTTCCTGCTATATACTTTAATCTCTGGTTTTTGTATTTCATCTGAGTGGGTAGTGGTTTGCTTAGGAGGCACTACGTTAGTTGAGGTGAACCTTGTTAAAGGGCACAAATTACCAACTATAGTAAAGGTTCTGCCTGTTGGTTTCCACTTAAATCCTACTTCAGTGAATACATGACCCGTAGGTTTCCAAATATTTTGTTTTTTATGTTTCTTAGCAGATTTAGTATGGTTATTTCCATTTTGCACAAGATCAAAAGACATTTATCATGAACCCCATCAAACATAGATTTATTACAAGTAGCACAGAGAATCACAGAATTCACATTTGACAGTGAATGCTTAACATCAACATCACAAATAGGTTTAACAACACGATTCGTTTTATTAACTTTCCTAAGTTGGGCTTCTACTTTATTCTTCTTGTTCCTACTTGGTGTCCGCGAGATCTTATCATTCCTTTTATTGCTTAGAGGCTTTGATCCGCAATTACTAGTAGAACACTACACTCCTGTAGAAGACAACACAGGTGTGTTAGAATCTAATGTATTAGAAGACTCTACCTGTTTAATGTTGCTTGAGGATGTGAGAGGTTCATAAAACCTAACTTTCTTAACATTGTTCATGGGTAAGACATCAACCTTCTTAGTACTAGGTGTTACCGCAATAGGGCACGTATCTTGAACATATACAAGCAACTCCTAAATTCTTGTGGCATACTTACAAGCAAAGTCTAACTCTCTATCTAAAGGTTATTTCACTTTAGCTTGTTCGACTAATTCCCAAAGAGTATTAGCTTGTTCTTGAGTGTGTCTAAGATAGTCTATGTGAACATCCCTATTTTGCAATAACCTAGGAGGCAACGGTACTAAATCAAGCTTGAACATGCCTGGAGCAATAGTGGTAGCAGAAGGTGTGTGTATAACATTTTCAACAATTTCTTTCCTTTTTATTTTTTGTAAATTGTTTTTCAATGATGTTATCACAGAAATCTTGTCTTGAATTCGAGCTTTTAAATCCTCATTTTCCACATATTTTAAGTTCAGTTTGTTAATTAAAGAGTCACATTGTTCTTTATGACGAACACGTGTCTATTTGATTGAGTCAAACTGATCTTTAAAAACCTGTTTCACATGATTAATTTTATTACAAAGACGTTCGTTCTCAAAAAGAAATTTTGCCACACTATTTTCTAGTTCCTTATTTATGGGCTCAAGATCACATTTATCATGATTAACGTTCTCTTCCTTGGTATTCTTCAAATGGTCTTGTCTTTATCTTGTAGCTGAGCTTTCAAATCAATGATTTCAAAATATTCTTGAATTTCAACAGCATTTTAATTAACGTAAGATTCATCGTTTTGAAAAACTTCTTGTTGTAATTGCATTGATGCTTTGACAGAAATACAATGTTTTTCAAGTTGTGAGTAATTTTTCAAAAGATCATTATATGCTTGTTTTGATTTGGAAAGCTTAGCACCAAGATTCAAACACTTTTCACATGATTCACACTCTTGCATTTCCATATTCACAGAATCATTATTCAAAGACATAGAATTCATCACAGTTAACAGTACATCTTGAGACATGATATTTTGTAAGAGTCGATCATTTTCCAAAAGAATTTATTTCTTAGTAATTTCCAAACATTGTTTATCAACTGAAGACTGTTGAATAGCCACTTCCATTTGGTTAAAAACTGTTTGTAATTCCGTTATTTCATTTAGAAGATCTTTATCAAACACATTGAAGATGTCTTTTAAAGATTTTAGAAAGAGAATAATTTCATTGTTAAAAATAGTTTTTGTATGCTCAAACCCCCATTCACCTTCTTCAAGAGCATTAGGTGTTGTCCTCTTCTTCACCACTATAACAGCCCCATTTTTGACATATAGCAGTGGAAGCTAATCTGGGTATTTTTTCATAGTACAACAGTCATAATCATAGAAAACGACTCAAAGAGCATTTTAAAAGATAAGTTATCATTCATTATTTCATCAGAGTTTTTACAAACAGAGGTCCCAAAATCTATATGAAAACATAAAGTTTGAATGATAACAGTTTAGCCATCTTCAAGTCCGTGCCACTCCGTGCCATAAGTTGCTTAAATACTTGAGATAAACATGCTAAAAAGGTCAACACAATGGTTGAGTGATATTCATAGGTTTATGGTAAACAGTTTGAATACAAGTTCAATAGTGGGTTACGTTGTTATACACCCATAAGTGTAATAATTGCAATGAGTACAATTATTATAGAAAACATTATTATTGCCTGAAGCTCATGCACCGAGACCTTGAGATAATCAATAATCACAATAAATTGCCCCAACGGGTGCCTTTGCCAAACACCCTCAAAGTGTTTTAAATGAAGTGCGTTTGGTTACCAGAAAGTATAGGTACACCAACGGGGAAGCTCAGTCCCAAATAGATCTATTCACAGCATTCGCGCTTACTCCAAAAAGTAATTAACGATTCATGATAGTAGGGTCTTAATGGCAAAAGTAAGGACTTAGGCAATAATATATCAAGATAACATACAGTTGGAAAAATACTCGTATTCATGGTTTATAGCAAGTATTACCCTCACGGGTTTATGAAAACATTAGAAGATTTAAAAATTCGAGGCTATGAACTCACCTTAACAATACAGGGAAATCTGATTGATGGAAAAAGTATATAAAGTGAAAGTAAGGGCTTCGTCACGCAACCTGGGGTAATATGTCAAGTCTTAGTGTGATAGTTTATGTTTCAAAAATTTATAGAGTTTAACGTATTACTTTAATTTATTAATTTATAGAAATATTGTATCACTGTTCGGGCCATCATAATTTAGAGGTCATGTAGTAAACGTTTGAGGAGCCATGACAATTTTAAATACGTAAAATACCACCAACTCGTCAAAAAGTATACCAATAAAACTCCTACATTAAAGCCCCTATTAACGTGATACAATAAGATTTTTAAAGTTTCTTCAAAAAGTTAGTCCGAATTGATAAATACGTTTTAAATATATAGCGTAATTGTTTTATAATGCGCCGATCGATGATTAATAATGATTAATGTGTTGGGTTTTAATAAAATCGAGTTTTATAATATTAATATATGTTTTTATAATTTATATAAAAATATTATATTTTATATTTTCAAGTATGCAAAAATGGCAATATATACCCTTGGTTTTTAAACTTTTACTAGCTTAGTCCTTTATATATAATAGTATATAAAATTTAAATAAACCTTTAAATTTGAAACCTAACTTAAGGCAATATAGGTCCTTATAGTATAAAACCTAAAGAAAAATGACATTTTCAGCCCTTTAGTTATAAATTTCAGAAAGTTACGATATATACCCTTTATGCATGGATAAATAATTGTAAAACAAGACCAAAATGTCATGCAATCTTGTTTTTGTTTTTATTTTAAGTTTCCAAATGATATTTTCAGGTTAAGCTAATTAGAAAAACTAAAATAAGATGTTTTAACGTAACAAAAGTTTAGAAAAAGGATTCGTTAGCTAGAAAATCAAAACGGGTCATTTTTAGGGTTTTACCAAAAATACATGGGTTTGAGGATTCAAGGATTTAACAAGAGTTCATATATGATTTTAAGAGTATTATGAACATTATAATACATATTATAAGCTTATTGAACAAGATTTTGAGCTTACTTGAGCTAAAATGGGTCGAAATAGGTTTCCCGGCTTCGTACGCCTAGAACTACTTCAATGGTTCTTTTCGTCTTGATTTCTTGCTTCAATTCTGAGCTTAGTGACTTTTCACTTGATCTTCTACTACTGCTAGAGAATGGCTAGAACTCCATTTGAGTGTGTGTGTTTGAGTTTGAAGAATGAAATGAAAGGGTTACTTGTTTAGGCTATGTATAGGGGTGAAAACCCTTGGTGCCCAATTTTTCTTGATGGCTAAGGGTCAAGGGCTGTAGAGTGATGACTATGGAAGGCTAGTGATGAGTATTGAGGCCTAGGATAGAAACTAAGAGAGGTGGAAGGGTGTATGAGGGTCACGGCTAACCACAAAAAGGATGAACAAGGATGTGTTTGTTTGACAAGAACTTTCAGGAGGTGATGAGGTGCTTGTATGCTACTTGTTGACATGGTGTTGATGTCATAGAGGTGTTAAGGTGACTAGGGTGCTAGCTTAGGTTTTAAAAATGGGTCAAAAATTAAAGAAAAAAGGGCGGTGCGGGTTGGTTTTTGATTTGGTTATGTTTTAGGGTTTTAAATCACTTTGGTAGGGTTTAGGATAGATTATGGTTTAGGATTAATTGTTAGGATAAAGTGTAGGGATTAGATTAATGGTTTATAGGCTTAGTTTTAAGGTTTAGGGTTTAGTTTTAGGTTTAAAGTAAAATTAGGGTTTTAGGGTTTCATTTAGGGTTTAGGGTTTTGGATTAAGTTTTAGAATGATTTAGGGATTAGGTTTAGGGTTTAAAAGTCATGCATTAATTTCTTGTACCTTGTGTTAAACTGGTAGTAAGAAACTAGAATGAATTTGGAGGTAAAATGACATTGTTTGACTTTCTTGCATTATTGACTTGTACATTGAGCTTTAGAAAGTTGTAACTTGATTCAGGAGGGAAAAGATAACAATGTTGTGTATTGATACTTGTACACATGCTTTATAGGCTTGCACATTCATTTTATATGTATACATTACATATAATTAGGTTTTGATGTAAACGTTAACGTTTAATGCTTGTTTTGATATAACATTTTGAAAAGTACGTTAGATTGATAATGTACTTGGTAAAATGATATTAAGATATAGACTTGACATATTAGGATGTTTACATGATATAAACATAGATAGAATGGCATTGATAGAGGTTGCGTGAGCTCGTTTACTTTAGAGATGCAAGTTACGTTGCATAATGAGATAAAGCAAAATTTCCCTTAAGAAGTGATAGATAAAAGTTCCTGTAATTAATAGATAGGATATTATAATTAGCATCTAATTTAATAGAAGGATATTACATTGATGAAATTACGGGTTTGTTACAATCTCTCCCCACCTTAAAAGAAATATCATCCCGAGATTTAGTTGGATGCGGAGTGGTGTTTGAAAATAGATGTGGATACTTGGCACGAATTTGATCTTCGCGTTCCCATGTAAATTCTGGTCCTCTTTTAGAGTTTCCATCTTACTTTGATTATAGGAATACAACTTTGTTTCAGTTGTTTGACTTCTCGATCCATGATCTCCACTGGTTCTTCCACAAAGTTGAGTTTGTCATCGAGTCGAAGCTCTTTCCATTAGACAGACAGGGATTCTTCAGGAAAGCTTTTTTCTTTAGATTAAAAGCGTGGAAAGTACTGTGGATATTACTTAGCTCTTTAGGAACTCAAAAGTTATATTCCACCTGGAGCCCTAAATCCGTTCGAAGGATTTTTGAAAGGTCCAATGTACCGAGGGTTAAACTTTCCTTGTTTTCCGAATCAGATGACACCTTTACGAGGTGGCACTTTTAATATAACACGATATCAAACTTGAAATTCTAAAGGCTTTCGTCTTATATTGGCATAACTTCTCTGCCGGTCTCTTGCAGCTTGCAAGCGTTGTCGAATTTGCACTATCTTTTTAGTGGTTTCATGGATTATTTCTGGTCCCGTAAGTTAAACATCTCCAACTTCGGCCCAGCAAACAGGTGATCTACACTTTCAACCGTAAAGTGCCTCAAATGGTGCTGCCTTGATACTGGCATGGTAACTGTTATTGTAAGAAAATTCTACTAATGGTAAGTATTTTTCCTATCTTTTTCCAAAATCTATAACATAGGCTCGAAGCATGTCTTCAAGTGTTTGGATGGTCCTTTCACTTTGCCCATCAGTTTCAGGATGATATGCCGTACTCATGTCTAATTGAGTACCCAAAGCACTTTGTAATGATTGCCAGAATCTGGATGTAAAATGACTGTCATGATCCGAGATGATAGATATTGGTACTCCATGCCAGGAGACTATTTCCTTTATGTATAACCTTTTAAGGGTTTCCATACTATCTGTCTTTCGGGTAGGATGAAATGTGCGGATTTGTTTGAGTGCGATCACAAGTCCCAGATTGTGTTATGTTTGTTTGAGGTTTTGGGTAGTTTTGTGATGAAATCCATTGTTATTCTCTCCCACTTACACATAGGAATATCTGGTTTTACCAGTAATCCAGATGCCTTCTAACATTCTGCTTTAACTCTAGAGCATGTTAAACATTTGCCAACATATTCAGCGATGATTACCTTCATGTTAGGCCACCAAATAAGTTTCTTTAGATCCTGATACATCTTGTCAGAACCTGGTGAATGGAATACTTCGATTTATGGGACTCATGCATGATCAAGTCTCTCAAATTACCAAAGAGTGGTAACCAACTTTGATTCTTGATACATCGGGTTTCATCAGGACGTATTTCAAATGCTTTGTCCATTCCTCGTAAGTTTTTAGCCTTGTTGTTTTCTTCTTTGAGTGCTTCAGTTTGAGCTTTGGAGAATTTATATGATGGTAATTTTGGATGAATGGTCATAACTAATGATCTAACTCGGAATGGTTTGATTCGTTCCTCTTGCTTATAAGTCATTGGCTACGACATTTGCCATTTCCAGATGGTGGCGAATTTCAACAATCGTATCGGCAAGCAATTCTAGACAACACATTTCTCATCTCCACGTTTAAAACTCTTTCTGATAAAGGATATGCTGCATAATTTTATGATCAGTGAACATAGTAAATTTGGTGCCATACAGATAGTGTCTCCAAATTTTAAGAGCGAATACTACTGCTCCTAATTCGAGATCATGAGTGGTATAGTTTTCTTCAAATAGACTTAAGTGACGGGATTCATAAGCAATAACCTTCTCTCTTTGCATTAACACCGCTCCCTACTTGAAGGGATGCATCACAGTAAAACAACAAAATTATCATTTCTTAATGGAAATGCTAAGAATGGAGCTTCAACATATCTTTTGTATTAGCATTGGATTAGCTGTCATCTTGGTTCTTTTCCCCCAATATACTTCGTTGTTTTTCTGGGTTAATTCAGTCAAATACTTTGCAATCTTTGAGAAATCTTTGATAAATCTCTGATAATAACCGGCGAGTCCTAAGAATTGACGTATTTCTGTAGGTGTAGTAGGAGATGTCCAATTCTTGACTGCATTAATCTTGGCGGGGTCAACATGAAGTCCTTGACTATCAATTCAGTGTCTAAGAAATTGCACGATACGAACTAGAAATCACACTTGGAAACTTGCCATACAACTTTCTTTCTTATTAATTCTAGGATTATTCTCAGATGATTTGCGTGCCCATATTTTTTACGAGAGTAGATGAGAATATCATCGATGAACACTATCATAAATTTATTTAAGTATGGTTTACACACACGATTCATGAGATCCATGAATACAGCAGGCGCGTTAGTTAAACCAAATGGCATCACTTGCAAATTATAGTGTCTGTAATCTTGTTCTGAATGCAACTAGGAATAATCTTCATCCACCCTGAATCTTAGTTTTTATGATAGCCGGATCTTAAGTCAATATTCAAGTAGACACTCGAACCTTGAAGTTGGTCAAGTAAGTCATCAATCCTGGGTAATAGGTAACGATTCTTTACGGTAAGTTTATTCAACTACGGGTAATCAATACACATCCTGAAAGATCCGTCTTTCTTTTTGACAAATAAGACAGGAGCTCCCCAGGGTGAAGTACTTGGTCGGATAACAACCCTTGGTCTGCAAACTTTTGAAGTTGGTTAGATAGTTCCTAATCCTATCCTGCATTTCTGAAAGGACTAATCTAAAAGGTGCTCCAGGCTATAGTGCTGCTCCTGGAATATAGATCGATTGGATTTCACTTGGCGAACAGTAGAAGGCAGGTAATCTTTCAGGAAAAATCTAGAAATTCTCTGACTACTGGATATATTAAATAGTCCTTTTCCTCATCTGACTTCTTTTTTCCTTACTTGGATAGAAAACTTGACAACCTCGGGATATATTATCTTTCAAGTTTTTTATACAAATATGAGAATTTAGTCCGGGTTTTTACATGGTCCAACTCTAACCTCGGATGATCAAAGTTTCACCGTTGATTGGGATGTGGATGACTTTCTCGTCACAAATAATTCTAGCATGATACTTGGATAGCCAATCCCTACCAATGCGACGCGTCAAACAAACCGAGTTTGATCGGCATATACGAGATCAAATTGAAAGGTTGTTTAACAAAGTCAGAGTTTGCACCATTAATAACGGTTTTTAATCATGCTACTAAGTTTTTCCGTTCCAGCCATTTCGATATTGTAAAATGTATCATTTTAATAAGTGGAATATTTAGCATATAGAGGTAAGAGATATGGGATACGAAGCTTTTATCGGCTCCAGAATCAAATAATACTCTAGCTAGATGTTGGTTTAGAAGGAACATACCCGTGACTAAGTTCGGGTCTTGGTGAGGATTCCTATCCCTCAACATGTAGGCTCTTCCCTGGGCATTGTTGTTGGTGGTCTTTCGGCACTGATTTGCATAATGCCCTTTCTCTCCACCGGCATGACAAGTAACTGTCACTGGTAGCAGATTACTTCTAGTGGCCGTTGCCCTTAGTTTTTACAGTTCTTTATCGTCAGATGGCCCACCTTGTTACAAGTATTACACTAAACAGTGCAAGGTCATGTGTGATGCAGAGTGCATTTCTTACACAAGGGATGATTTCCAATATACCCATTGTTTTCAGTTGGAGTGACAACATAAGACTGAAGGGTTTCTTGTCGTCTTTTCTGTTATGGTTGGTGATTATTGTAGCAGTTGTTGGTGTTGATGTTACGGTAATTGTTGTTGTTGAAAGTTCTTCTGTCATCAAACTTTCGTTTGTGATCACTCGATACTTGCACCAGAGTGTGCTTTGTTACCTGATCCATTAGCCTCTGGGCTATTTAAGTATGAGGCTTCTTAAGTTTGAGGTTTAAAGGCGTAACATTCCCTTTCAATACTTCGAGGCAATCCACCGATGAAAACTTCTATCATTTTCTCAGAATCTGGCACCATAGTGGGACACAAGGTTGCCAATTCCTGGAATCTTCTCACATATGCCTTGAGACCATTCCCCTTCATAGTCAGATGGTGAAATTCATCTTCCATCTTCTGGACCTCAGTTCGGGGACAATACATCTTTATCAACAGCTTCTTGAATTCAACCCTGGTAATCTCTTGTAGCTTCTTCTATCCCAATAGTTAGGCAAAATAATTCCACCAGGATATAGCTTCTTCAGTTAAAGTACCAGTAGCAAACTTCACCTTACAGTCTTCGGTATAGTTGCTATAGGAAAACACTGATTCAGTTCGCTTAAACCAGTGGATAAGTCCAACAGTGCCTTCTGTACCTTTGAAGTTGATAGGTTGGCAGCTCATGAACTCTTTGTAGCTACACTTTCTTGCTACAGTATTCTCTTTCTCCGGTGTTCCTGTTGGTATTGTCAGCATTTGCCATCGTTGCAGCCCCTATTTTTTTTTTTTGCTTCCATAGGGAAAAGAGCTATGGCCAACAACTGTCAGCAACTAGTTTGCCTGATGGCATGCTTTATCATGGGCTTTGTGCTTCAGATGTTGATGTCCTTTTGGGAGGCATTCTATCAACATAAGACAACACGTAATAAGAATGATATCACAATTCTTAAAATGCGTAAGGTTCAAAAATAAACATTGTCACAATAGTGATATCATAGATAATTCATATCAAATAAGTATTTATGATTTATTTAGAAGTCACGGTGTGATTCATAATGATGAAGACGGAGATGTAATATAGGACACATGATGAATATAAAACAGGATCACCATTATATTATATCATAAACGACTTGCCTTTGTACTATACATAGTCAAAATTTGACAAGTGTTGTTATTTATACCACACATCCCATGGCTAGGTTCTATTAAAAGCTATAACTAGTATCTAATCTAGTAGTCCGATGGTCCTTCCTGGCTATTCTTGAGTTCATAGATTGCATTCAGAAGACCTTTCCCCTTGTTGCTTGTGACGAGCCTGTAATATCTTCTTCGATGATTTGTTCTAGATTAGCAATCCTGAAGCGAGCCAGAGCAATCTTGCTGTTATTTCCCATTTGCTTTCTTTGAAGTTTAGCAATTTGAGTACGAGACACTTAGAGTTCTGCTTCCAGATTGCCAAAATCTTATTGTATGATCACCCTGCCATTTCCGAGAGCTTCTATTTTATCTTCTATGTGCTTAATGCGGTCGAGAGAGAGTTCATCTAGGTGATTCAAAATGTCCTCAATTTACTCATTTTCTCCCATGACTTCCAGACTTGCTTACGAGACTTTCTCCCAATCACCAAATTCTTGAGGTAAGGCAGAAGTAGAGGAGGATGGTCGGTCACGACCTCGTTTCTTAAGTGGCAATAATTCCTCAGGAAGAAAGAATTCTTGAGGATTAAACATTGGAGATAGCATTGAAGATAGAGACAAAATAGTTGGTGGTGGAATATGTGATTCTTTAGCATAGTATGCATGCATGACCTTCATATAGGGGTCATCATGAAAAAGTGAAAGAGTTGGTGAAGCTATCGAATAAAACCAAAGAGTATTTGAAGAGCTATAATACATTTTTCTTGGTGAAGCTAGGACATAATCTAGGGAAGCCGGGATATAGTCCAGAAAGTTATGTAAAATCCATAACTCGTGATTGTTCAAAATCCTGCAATGCATGCACACTTTGATTATCCATATCATTCAGATAGGTTTCAGAATTAGGTACCTCTGAGATAATGTCATAACCATAATTGGAAATGTTGGCCATAAGAACCGCTTGTGTAACATCCGAGAATTTTCAAAATTTTGAATGACGATTTTACCCTTTGACTTTTAGGGTCTGACTTGACTTTTTGACTTTTGGTCTTTTATTGTCACATAAAAGCGATTACCGCGTAACCGGTAATTTTTCGGAACATATTTAAAAGAGATATATGTTATTCCTAAGTTGATTTATCAAAAACGAGCAGCTAAATCACGTTTTCATTATTCGGACACTAAAGCAATTTGATGTAAAACGACATTCCTAACAACTTTTCAGTTTTCCCCGAGACCCGAAAACAGTCAGAAAGTGACTGAAATGCCCTCGCAAGATTTAGAAACAAGAAAATAATTAAATTATATTTAATTAACACTTTTTATTAAATAAAAATATTTAATAAATTAGTCATCATTTTATTCGAAAACGTTGGTTGATAACGCAAATATTTAGGTTAGAAATTTGTTTTTATTTTTACTTTCGGACGAGACATAACCGAGTCACCAAGTAAATAACAAATATTTATATAAATGTTACGATGTATTTATGAAATACTATAAAGTAAATACTCATTTTTATCAGAAAAATGATTTGGAAAACAATGGCGCAAGTTTCGTATTTTGAAACATCCGTTAAGTCGATCAAATGAGTCCCGAACCACTATGTTACAAAATAATACTCAAAAGTTACACCTTTAGTCCCTGTAGTAATATTTACATAAATCACCCCACATTATTTGGCACTTGTCATTTACTTTTAAAGTTTTAATATAAATAAAAATTTTATAAAAATTTTCATTTCATTCTTAGATATACAACACACACACATACATGTGCCCTCATCGCTCTCCCTTCTCTCCCTAATTTCCGGCGCCATTTCCGGCGACCGCCACCACCTCCGGCCAACATTCCGGCCACCACCAAGCTGCCGCCGTCGAAAAACTTTTCCGGCGGACTTTTCCGGCCGAATTCAAAAATGGTTCTCACCAACGGATCAACCCGATCCCCCATGTCACGCGCCACCACTCGCCACCCCACTATCACCATCGTCTCCCCCATCATCCCCACGACAGCCCCACCATCCCCACCACCGTCATCATCATCATAACATCACCAACCCACTGCCATCATCACGCACAGGCTACGTTTGGTTTTCTATACACGCACAGGGTGCGTTTGGTTTTGTTATACACGCAACAAGGATGCGTTTGGTTTGCACCAAAATGGGGTGCGTTCGGTTGGGCTTAACAACAACAAGGGTGGGTTCCGTTTGGGTTGTCACAAAAGAAAAGGGGTGCGTCAGGTTTGGTCATATCCACCTCATGGGTGTGTTGGGATGGGTGGCAGCCAACCAAAAAGGGTGTTCGTTTGGTGGTTCAGCAGCAAGGGCTGCGTATGGTTTATATGTTAACACCGCGTGAGGGTGTTGGTTTCGGTGGAAAACCACCACAACAAATAGGGTGCGCTCGGTTTAAGCAAAGCACCAAGAGGGTGCGGTTGGTTTTTATACTCGCACCAAGAGTGCGTTTGGGTTGTTATATCACATATAGAGCGCGTTTGGTTTTCGGGCCAGAAAAGGGTGCGTTGGGTTTTATAACAAACAGCCAAGGGTGCAGTTGGTGGTAACACCCACCGGGTGCGTGGATTTGTGGTCTCAACCGACCAGGGTGCGTTTGGTTTATGTAAACCCGAACGAGGGTGCGTTCGGTTTGTGTTTATCACAGAAATGGATGCGTTTGGTTTAGTTAAAACGCCACAAGGGCGCGTTTGGCAGATTAGGGTGCGTTTGGTTTTCATATTATGCACAAAGGGTACGTTTGGTTTTGTAGAAACAGGATAGGGTGTGTTTGGTATTAAAAACAGCCCACAAGGGGCGTTTGGTTGTGGGTTTAACAGCCCACAAGGGGCGTTTGGTTGGGCAGAAAACAACATAAGGGGTGTTTGTTTGGTTTGGCAGATTTGCCAAACGGGTGCGTTTGGGTTAGCAGGAAAACCGTATAGGGTGCGTTTGGGTTAGCAGTTTCACCATAAGGGCGCGTTTGGGTGAGCAGAAACAACTTTAGGGTGCGTTTGGTTCATAGAAAACGATGAATAAATATAACTTAAGGTTTTAAAAATATTAAAACCGGATATATATAAAGGTGGTTAAATGGTTAAATAAATGTAATAATCATTATATTGTTTAGTTTAGAAATATATATATTTAAAGCACGAGGATATTGCAACACGGTTTGTTTGAAAAGTGGAAAAACATTGGATTTTATAAATATGGAAAACGTTATATAAACGGGAAAAGTCATGATGAAATTTATATAATTTTCTATATATATTTATGATCCACAAAAACTGCAATTACTTTAGAATTCGATAAAAAGACTTAATTATATTTTAAAAATATACTAAAATATAACTATACGATAATCTAAGCAACGAACAAAAACTATACTTTTACAATGAGACAACTATTTTGGACACGACCCGTCGAGAAAACAAAATATAAATTTATAAAATATTATTTTATATTTTATCATTGTCAACTAGAAGATAGCATCATAATTGTCATAAAAGCTGTACAAACATCGTTTTAACATAATTTGTAACCTTAAAACATCGTTTACATCTATACGATAACTTTTTATTTATTTAATTGGTTTTCTTTGTTATATAATTCACGATTTGAATTATATACTTGTTCATTTTTTATATGTAATATATTATAAAACTTTGCATTTACTTTATGATTTATTTTATTTAACCAACCACCAAACTATTACAACTTGGAAATCTAAAACTTTATCAACGTGTCGCGTTGACGTAACCGTTCACCGAAAAACCCAAACACATTATCCTAGGCTAGTGGGACTTAGTAGTTAAGTTAAGCTACAACTTCTTGATCGAGCCGCTTCGTCTTCCATTCGTATTGTGCATAGTAGATGCCTATCTGTCAATCGTTCTTCATCATCGAGGTGAGTTCATAGCCCCATGTTTTACATGTTTTACTCGACTTTTCAATCTTTGAATTGTTTATTAAACCCGCGAGGGGGTTTTACCCCCAACCTTGCTTGTCCACAAACTCTTATACTTACTCGGTTATCTTATAACAACGTGATTGTTTTCTTAAGGATATTGTGAGTTTATAGCCCAACGTTTTACATGTTTCACATATATTTTTAGGGTGAGAACATGCTTGTTTGCAAATGTCATTTTACACAGGTTGATTAAAAATTGGTTTACATTACTCATTTACATAGCTCGCTATGGGGATCATTATATTTGACTTCATTGTTGGTCACAAATACGTACTCTTTACTTTTGAAATGATTAGGATTAGATTAAGCGGATTGGGAAACTGATTACAATACAGTACTGCCCGGGTGGTCATTGGAGGGGGGGACACTGGTTTAAGGGAGTACACCTTCTTTAAATTAAAAGGCTCGGTGTTCTTGGAGGGGACACCTTGTGATGGGTATATATATAAAGTCTACGTCAAGCTTCGTGAACTGGTAAATTCACTGGGAGTAGTGAGCCGCGAATGTTATGAAATAGATCTATTCGGGTGAATCCCCGTTCGGGTGATTAGCTATCACTGGGCAAACGAACGTTATAGCATGTTGTCTACGCGAATGCTATAAAATAGATCTATTCGGGATTGACAATCCCCGTTCGGGTGATTAGCTATCACTGGGCAAACGAACGTTATAACATGTCGGATTACGATTGGTTGGGCCTACAGGGCCCACAATACTTACATATGAACTCTTACTGTTATATTAGTGCATCGGTTTCATGAACTTAGAGTAATTGTAATCATTGTTTTATACTCACATGGATATTTACTGTGCCTTGAATAAAGTGGCAATACATACTCTGAAAAAGTTTTGGTGGACATTAAATTGGTCTCATGCATTCTTTATAAATCTTTGGGTTATGATTGGTACTTTTGGTGACATTAAATGATCATGCATTCTTTATAATCTTTGGGATAAGATTGGTTACTTTTTGGTGTCATAAAATGTGTCGTGCGTTCTTTAGTAAATCCCCTTGGGAATATTTTACATGGTACTGTTGATGGACACAGTCGTCAAATTACATTCATTTTGAAGCTTACACGCTCATATCTAAACTAAAACCTATGAAACTCATCCAACTTTAGCTGACCGTTTTCTAAGCATGCTTTTTCTCAGGTGATTATAGATAACTTGGCTTTACTCTTGATGTGCATGCTGGAGTTCTATACATTCAAGTTTTTCATGGTGATGCAATTATGGGACAAATGTTATATCAATTTCAAGGAAATCAACGAGATTATTTTTCAAACGACACATTTAGAGGTCGTTCTCTTGTATCTAGCGCTGTGTATTATGAAGTAACGCCCCCGGACACATCATTCCGCTGCGACACGAATTTTGGGGGTGTTACAGCTTGTGCAGTCGAGAGATCATCACAGTCAGAATCATAAGTATCAAGATATTAAGTCTGGAAAGCAGCATTATGAGGAATGATTTTCTGAGCTTGACCTGCTGGAATTCCTGGATCTGCAAGAAATGCGAGTTGTTCCTCATCCAATATTTGTCTAGCTTCTTGAGCTTCTGCTAACATAGCTTTCTCCTTATACCACGCTGCATTCTTTGGTCGCTTAGGCTGAGTGCATTTCCTAGCCATATGTCCTTCACATTGGTAGTTGTAGCATTTAACAACTCTTGCCTGTCCACTTGTAGTATTTCCCATTGAGCTTGTAACATTGCCCTTATACGTAGTACCAGAATATTTTTTCCCTTGTCTCCCCTGAACTTGTTGCACTGTAACCCTGCCGTCTTGAATAGTGGCTTGGTTTCTTGGATTAGAGGAAGTTCTGAGTTGATTATTGGTAGAAGGGAACCTTGAAGAAGCTACAGCGGTTAGAAAAGCCATTGCTTTATTGAGACAAGCAATTGGATCATCTCTAGGAGAAAACACAGGAACAACAAAACCAGAGTCAACAAACGGTGACTCAGTCATAAGTTGTGTCAGAGCTTGAGGTGATTGATAAGCAACTTGTGGAATTACTTGTGGAACAGTTGAGGTTTGGTGATTCATTTGAGACTGAAATGTATGTGATGGTGGAGTGGATGAATGATTGAATTGAGTTTGTGATGGATAATGAGATGAGTAATGTTGATTGGGTTAAAATGATCTATGTTGTTATGGTGAAAACTATTGTTGAAGTTGAGGATTGTTGTAAGAAGACTGATAAGTGTTGAAGTGAGGTGGTGTCATCAGCTGATTTGCAACGAATGCAAGTGGATCTTGATTGCGTTCACGCATAATACGGACTTCATTTGCATAGAGTTCGTGTTGTTCAAGATATGCATGAAGTTGATCAAAGTTGGAGGTATGCAAATCTTTAACAAGCTTGACATCAGTCACAAACTTACTCCATTCAGGTGGAAGACTGTTTAAGAACTTAGTATTAACTTGAAATTGCTCCATTTTCATTTTGTAGATGTTCATATCGTTAATCAGCTGAGTAAATCTCAAGTAATATGTGTGAAGTGATTCCCCCTTGATGTGAGTAAACTTATCAAATGCATCATACAGCTTACACTCTCTTTCCTGCTTTGTCAAAGAGGTACCTTGCATCAGTAATTGAACTCTCTCCCATAAATCTTTAGCAACTCTGTGATGATTCACAAGTGAATAGATATCAGCAGGTAGACCTTGAAGAATGATATTGGTAGCTTTCATATCACAATCAGCTTGAATCTTCTCAGCAGCAGATAATTCAGCATATTTCTTTGTTCTGATCACTCCATTCTCTTCAACCGTAGGCCAAATGAGAGGACCATTTTCAACTGATTCAAGTATCATTCTTCCGTGCTCTCTATTTTGCATGTATAATTCCATTCTACTTTTCCAAGAATCATACAGGTCTTTGTCCAACATAGGTGGACGATTGTCAGCACCGGAGAGTATCATGTACTCAGCAAGAGTATTCTTTTGTCCAAGTGAAATAATTGAATCCATTTCAATGTGATAAGATAAAGATGATCGTACAGTGATTGGAGGTTGTTGTGTTAAAGTGAGGTTTGATTAATGAAGTTGAGTCTGTCGGAATACACGGGATTTTACAATTCTTGATAAAACCGGGAAATCAAGTTTTCACGGGATTTTACAAATCAAAGAACAACCGTATAATTCACTTAATGAACGTGTATAGTTCTCCCTTGAAACAACGTATAAATCGCCCTTGTAAACGAATGTATAAATCTCCTTCACAAAAAAACGTATAAATCGCCCTTGTAAAGAAACGTATAAATCGCCTTCACAAAACGTATAAATCGCCCTTGTAAAGAAAACGTATAATTCGCCTATTGAAAATGACACGTATAATTCGCCCGTTGAAAACTACACGTATAAATCGCCTGTTGAAAGATACACGTATAAATCGCCTGACCAAATAATACGTATAATTCGCCTATATAAATACGTATAAATCGCCTGAAGAAATTCGTATAAATCGCATGACCAAAGATACGTATAATTCGCCTATAGGAAACGTATAAATCGCCTGAAGGAAAAATACGTATAATTCGCCTGTGTGTATAATTCGCCCAACAGTGTTCGAAACTCAAAAATCAAAAATCTTAAAAAGACACACTTTTTGACGTTTTTACCCGATTTTTCTTGTACTTCTTACCTATCTAAGACTATTAGAACCTTAAAACACAAACTTTAACGTTTTTGACATGAAAAATCTAAAATCAGGATTCTTGATACAAAACCCTCTTTTTAACCAAAAAGACTAAAAAAGATGATATTTTTTATGGTTTTTGAAAGATTTTCTTGTACTTCTAGTCTATACTAAGATAACTAAGAAAGAAAGTTAAAAGCTTTATAGTTTTTAAACCCTCAAAAAGTGAAAACTTTTTGAATGGATTCGAACGAGCTGATTGATCTGTAGTATGTGATAGTTCATGATATGCCATGCAACTGTTTATCTTATCACAGGTACATGTTGGAATTGTTTTTGAAATGTTTTGAGGTTGGAGTCTAAAAACCTATGGCATACTCACCAAACCTAGTTGTTGAGTGTTTTAGCTCGTTTTCAGTATCTCAGGTAGGTGTGATCGGATATGGTGCTGGAAAGTTTGCTAGTGAGACCGTAGGATGCGTTTGAGGATCTATGATTTGTGCTATATCTTTGTTGGTTGATATGTTTGTTTCGAATTTCTAGTTTATGTTTTTAATTTTGCAAGACTTGTACGGATGGTAACCCCTTATCATTCATACATTGTCGTTTTATTGTGGATGTTATCATGACTATTTGTGTCTGGCACTTTTATTTCACACTATTTAGTATTTCTCATATTAGATGCTTGGGCGATGTTAATATCCTTTCATGTCGCGACGTGCGTTTCCGCCTTGGCGGTGGTGTGACAGTATTGGAACATGTTTATAGGGGATGGCCCCATTTTTTTTTAAACAAATACCCCCCATCCCCCCCCCCCCCACCCCCCCCCCCCCCCCCCCCCCCCCCCCCCATTAATCAGAGCTAGGTTGTTGAGAATTAGGTGGTTGAAACTAGTCTATAACCTAGGAGTCCTGGGGAGTGATGCGTTTATTAAGGTTTATATTTCTAGTAGCGAAACTAGGTGAATTTGCGCCTAATCTTATGATCCTATGTTTCCCCCATTTTGTTTATCCTTTTTGATATCTGGGAATATGTATTTTTAATTATGTCATATGATGATGTTTGAATTATTTTGATTATCTTTTATATGTGAAATTTGGTGTTATATGATATGCATGTATCATTGCGAGGTGTATTCTTGGAAATGAGTTAACAACGTGTGAAGACACAGTATAATTATGGTGGCCAACCATAATATAAAGGTTTCACGCACGTGTGTGGACTTTGACTTAATGAAATTATCAATGTCTTGTTGTTTATGGTTATGTTATGTTCTGATATTTGCGAATGTGTTTATATATATGCATATGTTGTATTTTAATATCTTGTAAGTGAAACTAAATTTAGGATTCTAGGATAGTAGGTCTAGGAAAACTCTATTCTTCCCTTGCCTTATTAGTATTGGTCATTATTGTCGAATGGTTCCCCTTGGATGGTGATCTTTTCTAGTCCCTGGGAATGAGTGAATATTGGGTAAGATACTAGACAAGGGGTGATAACCCAACATAGCTGCTATCATAGCTGAGCAGCTTCAGAACATCATTCCCCAAATAGTCACACAAGTGACTGCAAATGTCAACAATGCTCAGAATGCCAATGATGGCGGTGGCGGTGCTGGCCAAGCCAATAATGGGTGTTCTTATAAGACCTTTTAGGCGTGTGACCCTAAGGAATATGATAGGAAGGGGGGGTTTATTGGCTTCGGGTTTTCGCGTGGGTGTCTGGTTGGGTTGCAGTGGCACATTACTGTTGGTTTGAGAAAATGGAGACAGTGATTGATAATAGTGGCTGCCTAGAGAACCAGAAGGTGAAGTACGCTGCCAGTTCTTTGGTGAACAAAGCACTGACATGGTGGAAAGGTCAGGTACAGACCAGAGGTAGGGATGCAGCTAATGGCATGACTTGGAACGATTTCAAAGCTTTGATGAGGGAAGAGTTTAGTCCGGAGCATGAATTGGAAAAGTTGGAGTTGGAACTGTGGAACCATAAAATGGTGGGAGGCAAACATGCCGCCTACACTGATAGGTTTCATGAGCTAGCCAGGTTGGTGCCACATATGGTGACGCCTGAGTCATCAAGGATCAAGAGGTATATTGCAGGTCTAGCACCGGAGATCAGAGGAATGGTGAAGGCAGTTCAGCCGGAAACTATTCAGACTGCTGTTACGAGAGCTAGTATTTTGACTGAGGAGGCGATTAACTGTGGGACTTTGTTCAAAGAAAACGACAAGAGGAAAGCTGATGATCAAGGAAGTAAGTCGTCGGGGTCTTGGAGGGACAACAAAAAGTCAAAGGTAGGAGCGGGGTTTGCGGCGGCTCCTCCTAGAAAAGAGTATGTGGATTACCCAAGCTGTATTTCACTTATTTGTTTTGTGCAACAAGTATAGTGCTTATCACCCTGTTGGCGGGGACTGTAAGTTGTGCTTTAATTGTCAAAGGCCAGGTCATTTTGCTAAGTATTGTCGGGAACCCAAGTATGTTGCTCCGTTGAATGCTGTGAAAGGAAATCAGAATCAAAGGGTCTGCTTTGAGTGTGGGAGCCCAGACCACATCAAGCTCATGTCTCTAAGGTTAAATGTGCACATGGACAGTCTGGTAATCAGTTAGCTATTGAAGGGAATCGAAATAACCGTGGTGGTGGGAATCAGGTTCGTGGGAAGGCGTTACAACCATAATGTGATTGCTAAGGGAGGCTTTGTTTTTTTATGTCGCAGGATCACGAAAGTCGTGACGGGTTACAATTTCTTCATAAACCGATCACTTTGCTTCATTATTTTTGATTCTGGCGCAAATATTAGCTGTTATTTTACTAAATTGCGAACTTGTTGACTTGTGCCTAGTATTGTTAGGCCCGGGTATGTGATTGAAATAGCTGATGGAAAAAGGGTAGAGGTCGATAGGATTTTCCTTGATTGCAAACTAGAATTAGGAAATTCCCTGTTTTCTATTGATTTGATTCCACTAGGACATGGAAGCTTTGATGTCATAGTGGGTATGGATTGGTTAGCTCGGAATAAAGCGATGATTATTTGCCATGAGAAAGTAGTAGAGATACCTGTAGTAGGAGGTGAAGCGCTTAGGATTCATGGAGAACGAGCAGTAGGAAAAGACAAACTCATAGAGAACGAGCAGTAGGCGAAAACTGTTGTTGAAGTTGAGGATTGTTGTTAGGAGACTAATAAGTGTTGAAGTGAGGTGGTGTCATCTGCTAATTTGAAATGAATACAAATGGATCTTGATTGCGTTCACGCATAATACGGACTTCATTTGCATGGAGTTCATGTTGTTCAAGATATGCATGTAGTTGATCAAAGTTGGAGGTATGCACATCTTAACTAGTTTGACATTAGTCACAAACTTACTCCATTTAGGTGAAAGACTGCTTAAGAACTTGGTATTAACTTGAAATTTCTCCATTTTCATCTTGTAGATGTTCATGTCATTGATCAGCTGAGTAAATCGTAAGTAATACGTATGAAGTGATTCCCCCTTGATGTGAGTAAACTTATTAAACGCATCATACAACTTACATTCTCTTTCCTTCTTTGTCAAAGATGTACCTTGCATCAGTAATTGAACTCTCTCCTATAAATCTTTAGCAACTCTGTGATGATTCACAAGTGAATAGATATCAGCAGGAAGACTTTGAAGAATGATATTGGTAGCTTTCATATCACAATCAACTTGAATTTTCTCAGCAGCAGATAATTCAGCATATTTCTTTGTTCTGATCACACCGTTCTCTTCAACCGTAGGCCAAATAAGAGGACCATGTTCAACTGTTTAAAGTATCATTCTTCTGTGCTCTCTATTTTGCATGTACAATTCCATTCGACTTTTCCAAGAATCATACAGGTCCTTGTCCAACATAGGTGGAAGATTGTCAGCACAGGAGAGTATCATATACTCAGCAAGAGTATTCTTTTGTCCAAGTGAAATCATTGGATCCATTTCAATGTGATAAGATTAAAATGATCGGACAGTGATTGGAGGTTTTTGTGTTAAAGTGAGTTTTGATTAATGAGGTTTGAGTCTTTCGGAATACATGGGATTTTACAATTCTTGATAAAATCGAGAAATCGAATATTCACGGGATTTTACAAATCAAAGAACAACTGTATAATTCACCTAATGAAAGTGTATAAATCGCCTTTGGTAATGACAATGTATAATTCGCCTTCACACAAGACAATGTATAAATCGCCTTCACAAAAGTTGTATAAATTGCCTTCACAGAAGATTGTATAAATCGCCTTCACAAAAGACAGTGTATAAATCGCCTTTGCAAAAGACAGTGTATAAATCGCCTTAGTAAAGTTGACGTATAAATCGCCTGTAGTGAAGGACGTATAAATCGCCTGAGCAATCAAACTTGTATAAATCGCCTGTAGTGAAAGACGTATAAATCACCTGAGCAATCAAACTTGTATAAATCGCCTGTAGTGAAAGACGTATAAATCGCCTGAGCAATCAAACACGTATAAATCGCCTATAGACCGTATAAATCGCCCAATACACTTCGTAACTCAAAAACTAAAAATCTTAAAAAGACTCACTTTTTGACGTTTTTACCCGATTTTTCTTGTACTTCTTAACTATCTAAGACTATTAGAACCTTAAAAACACAAACTTTAACGTTTTTGACATGAAAAATTTAAAATCAAGATTCTTGGTACAAAACCCTCTTTTTAACCAAAAAGACTCAAAAAAATTGATTTTTTAATTGTTTATGAAGATTTTCTTGTACTTCTAGTCTAAACTAAGATAAATAAGAAAAGGGGGGGGAAAAAAAAAAGTTTAAAAGCTTTATGGTTTTTAAACCCTCAAAAGGTGAAAACCTTTTGATGGATTTGAACCAAAGACACGAACAAAAAAGGGTATATAAAACGCACACAAAACCTTCACAAACACCCTATGGCTTTTGACACCAATTGTAGAATCTCTTAACACAAGTATGGATTGATTCACTTAGAGTTTTAGAGAGAGAAAGATGTTGTTGGTTGAATACTTAGAGAGATAAATAAAAAGGATAATATTAGCTTAGTGAAAATGTGACAAATGAACAACCAACACCCTCTCTATGTGTGGATAGGGTTTATATATGTCTTACTTGGCCGGCCATGGACCCTCAGTGGGCTTGTCCATGGGCCTTTGGCCCGGTTAGCTTTCTAACTTAACTTAACAACTTACTACGAGCTATGACTAACTTTATTGGTAGTGACCGACACTTTTTCATATTTCTAACAAAGGTGCATCTTGATTAGTGGTAGTAGAAGAAGGTGTACCGGCTGAATTGACGAGAACCTGAGTTGCTATAGCAGGATAAACTGGTCTTTCAACACGAGGAGGTTCTAGGTATTCATCGAACATCGGTTGGAATAATATCTCTAGCTTTTTATTTGTTGGGGGTACATAAGGTGTTGCAGAGATCGGATTGGGTACGAGCCCTGAACTAATCTGTCTAGGCGTAAAAAATGTAGGTGTGGGTCCTGTACTGAGTTACACATGAGCCATTAGCCCAGACAACTCATCGAGTTAAACGTGAATAGTTTCCATGATTCATCGAGTTCTTTTGTTGTAGATTCTATAACCCTTCCTGCTTGGTGCATAACCAACGAAAATTCCAATATCAGTTGTTGGTTGCAATTTTCCAAGATCCTCGCTGTCAGTTGTAGGGTAACAAAGAGCACCAAAGACTCAAAGAAAGGTAAGATCATGCTTCTTATCATGCACCAGCTCGTATGGGGTTTTGTTATGACGAGTGTAAATGAAGGATCAGTTTTGGGTGTAACAAGCAGTAGCAATAGCTTCTGCTCATAGAAACATTGGAGCCTTAGAAAATATCAGCATTGTCCTGGCAGCCTCTACAAGAGTACGGTTCCGTCTTTCGATAACGTCGTTCTGTTTTGGAGTCCTTGGAACTGATTTTTAGTGAAATATGCTGACACTTTCATAATATTTAGTCAGAACTTGATTGACAAATTCTGTGCCATTATCGGTACGGATGTATCTGACAGTTTTGTTGAGACTGATTTGTATTTGCTTCAGAAATTTGATGAAGAACTCTGTTTCGATCTCAAAAACTTAACCCAAGTAAACCTAGAATAGTCATCAACAATGACTAAGATGTATTTCTTTTCATTAATTGTTTGCACTTGCATTGGTCCACATAAGTCCATATGAAGGGTATTAAGAACTTCTAAGTTGGTGTTTTCAGTTTCGGGTGTATGGGTGTGCTTTTTGCTCTTTCCTAGTTGACATGCGGAGCAAAGATGATCTTTCTTAAACTTAAATCTAGGTAAGCATCTTACTAAGTCCTTTCTTGCAAGGTCATTGATGGTACTGAAGTTCAAGTGGTTTGAACGACGGTGCCATAACCATGATTTGTTCTTGGAGGCTTTGGACAACAATCAGATTGGGGAGGACTTCATCATGTCTTCAACCGAGATAGTGTACAAATTAGAACCACGAGAACCTTTAATTAATTCAACACCATCTATATCTCGAACATAACATGAATGCTTCCTGAATGCAACTTCAAGATCAGAATCACAAAATTGTCCGACTAGATAACAGATTGTGTCCCAGTCCTTCTACATAGTATACCCTGGAGATCACACTGTCACCAATCACGTAATCTCCATAACCCATGATAGCACCAAAGTGGTCATTCCCGAATCTAACTGTCCCGATGAACTTTTTTATGAAATTCCTAAGCCGTGAGCGATCCCCCGTCATATGTTTTGAGCAGCCTGAGTCCAAATACCAAAGGACGATATGTACGACCTGCATTTGAAAACAGACGAAGATGGAGAGTTTGGAAAGTTAGATCCCCAATTTTTGTTGGGGTCCTATTGGTTAGCATAAGCAACATCAGTTGGCATAGGCGTATCAATTGTTTGATTCACAGTTGGAATAAGAATGCTAGTGGGAATTGCCTTGTACTATTTTTTTCTACGTTGGTAACTAGTTAATGGTTTCTGAGAGTTATTACTTAATTTCTCAGTTATTACAGTTGTACTAGTACTAACGTTTTTAGTTTGCTGTACAGGCAGAACATTGGATGTAGTGATCCTAGTTAAAGGGCACTGTTCTCCTAAAGTGAATATTCTTCTCGTGGGCTTCCATTGATAACCAACATTGGTAAGCACTTTTCCTGTTGCTTTCCACACTTGCTTAACTTGCTTAGGTTTCTAGACTTTCTTAACTTTATGACATTTTTAACAGAGGGGGATGCATTCACAGAGTGCAAATAATTAACCACACACATATCATGATTTGCAGAAATTAAGCATTTGTTACATGTCTAGCAAACAGAATGAGAATTTAAATTAATTACAATACGCTTAGAGCTAATACTAGAATCAACACGATTAACGTTTTTCAAACTAGACTTATTGGTCCTAGGGTGTTCTTCTACTTTCTTCTTGCTGACACTTTTAGCCGGTGAGATCCTATTTTTCTTGGTATTGCTCCTAGGCTTTGATCCGCTAGCATTAGTGAAACTGTTTACTCCTGTAGAAGGAATCACAAGGACATTAGTCTTCTGAATGTTCAGTTGCTTTACATGTTTGTGTGTGTTATTATCTGACGTTTCACATTGGTCCTCAAAAGTAACTTGCTTTTTCTTAGTTAAAGGGGTAGAAGCATGCTTTTTATCTCGTTTATTGAAGTCTTTCGGACAAGTGCCAATCACATATTCTAATAGTTCCTGAGAGTGTTTAGTGTAAAGGCAAGCAGATGTAAGTGATCTATCTAATTATCTTTCAACCTTAGCTTCCTCTACTATCTCGCAAAGAGTTTTTACATTTTCTTTAAGATGTTTGAGATAGTCTAGATGAACTTCCCTATTGTTCCTATTGCGAGGGGGGATTGGTTCAACATCTATAGCGTACTTACCAGGTGCAAGAAATCTTGGTTTTACAGAATCCATAGTGATGCATTTTATATTTTCATGTATTTGGGCTTTCAGGTTCTCATTTTCAGTTAACAAGGCAGATGTCTGTTCGATATGTTTAGCACGCGTGATCTTAATAGAATCATACAATTCCTTGTAATGCTGCTTAATTTTTGCATTCTCAGATAAAAAGCTCATTTTGTTCCTGTAGAACAGTGACTTTTTCAGTCAATTGAGTGATTTGAAAATCTAAGGCCCTAAAATCGAGAGTACGGTCTGCTTCACTACGGGTTTCCTTTAATTGAGAGATTTGCATTCTTAATTTTTTGATGGCGTTGTCCTTTCCTTGAATGGAAGCTTTCATTTTTTTCGATTACAAAGACTGAGTCAAAATCAGGAGCATCCCGAGCGGGTAGAGATGTGTTGTTTCCAAAACTTTCTTTAAGGTGTTGATACTTTAACTGTAAATTTAAGTGATTTACCTCAAGGTTGGAAAAACGTTTTACTAATTCATTATGATCATCCTTTTGAATCTTATCATTTAATTTAGAAAGCTCTGCTTCAAGTTCCAGACAACGTGCTTGAACAACAGTGTGGGCATCATGCATTTCAGTGAATCTAGATACAGTAAGCTCAGAATTTGTTGCAATATAAAACACTTCTTTGGACAAGCAATCAGCAATTAGATTGTCATTTGCGATGAGAAGATTTTTCCGCTCAATCTCATCATACTTCCTATTCACAACATTTTGGTCAACCTCAGCTTCCAATTCTTCAAAAATTTCTTTCATTTCTTTGATTTCTTTAGTGAGAGCCTTTTGAATACCCTCAAAATGTTCTTTAAGTGTTTTGAAAAATGGAATGACCTCGGTGAGATAACATTCCTTGGTTTGTTCAAAGCCCCTTTCCCTTTTAGTGAGCCCCGTTGGTGTCATTCTCTTTGTACATGTTTTTTCAAATTCCAAAAAAAGTTGTATAAGTGCAATAATATTAATTTTCACTTGACTTTTTGTTGGAAGCACCCTGGGGACAAGCGTTGCAGGTGTATTAGGAGGGTACACTGTCAACACTATGATTGGTCTTGAAGCTGGGGTCTGCTCTTTGAGAGCTTCTACTTTCATCTTGAGGACATCTTTGGACCAAAATATATGTCCGGGGGTCAGTTGTGTCTGTGGTGTAAAGGTCGCCAGATAGTTCTCTTTCGACTAATCTAGGGGTCGAATATTAATGTTTTGTTTAGTCCACAGAGGAGTTTTCATTTTGTCATTCATTTTCTTCCTAGTGATTTCAACTATATTTTAAGGTATCCTCTGAGTTGTGCACTATAGCCAGGACATGATTGGTTTTGATAATTTCATGACCATTATATAGGGCAGGCTGAACTTGCTTTGCACGGGTGAGACATAAGGGGTTCTTGTAGCCAATAGCTACATTTTTCTATTCATCATAATAAGGTTTTGGTTTACATAACATGTGAACTGTTTTAAGAGACTGGTCTTGTTTATATAATTTATCCTCGACCTTTTCTTTTAAGGCTTTCATGTCTAAAATTCTTCAAGGTATTTGTTTTCTTTCTATTTGAAATCCTTTTTCAAAGACGTAACTTCTTCTACCATTTACTTGTTATGGTTGATGGTAGAGTTAAGTTGCATTTTATAGAATGAAGTTCTGTTTTCAAATTTTCTTCCTTAATATTACGGTCAGTGATAACTATTCTTAATTGTTCCTTAATTTTTTGTTCTCTTTCAGTTAATTCAAACTTGGCCCGTCTCTCATACAGTTTAACTTGTTCCTTATATGTTGCAAGTTCAGCGGTCAATGATGCATTAACTACTTTGTTCTGCTTATTCGCAGAAACACTTTGGGCTGTCTATTCACGCATTTCATTAATTATTATCATATAAGCATCATTAGGCACATAAGATACATTACTTTGTACAACTGGCTCTGCGTTGTCCTGCACATACTGATCATACGTAATCATATTGCTATCACTCGTATAATTAGCATTTGAGTCAACAATGCAGTTTGGTTGTACATCGTGATGCATTTCGTGTGCATCATAATGCTCGCAAACAGCATCCTGATAGTTAACATATTCATGTACCTCAGATAGAATGTCCGAATCGTATGACGGACTAGCTTCATCATAAACTAGATCTGCTGATGACAGATTTGCCATGAACATGGTATGTGCAGTAGGAGCCTCATCAACATCCGAATCAAAAGCATCACATTCATCAGCTTGAAACACATTATCCACATTAAGTGCCAGATCTTGAACTGGTGACTCATCCATATCCTCATCAACAACAATGTCCCGACCACCTGCAAGAAACAACAGCTGCTCTTCTTCCAAAACCACACCATTTTCTTGAGCTTACATCAGCAACATCTTGTCTTTGAAGTAATATGAATTTTGTGGTCGCTTGGGTTAAGTGTAGTTCCTTGCAATATGTCCTATACCCAACTCTGTTATGAGCCTCTCCATTACCAGCTGCACTTGCGCCCCTTGGATTGTTCCCCTGACCTCTGTTCTGTCGACCCTGAACATTCTGAACAACAACCCTATCATCTTGAACTGTGGCTTGGTTCCTTATGTTTGATGAGGTGTTGAGTTGATTGTTATTTTGAGGGAGGTATGTTTTGTATGATTGGGTGAGTAGGGCAAGTGTGTTGGTTAAGTTCTTAATCAAATTGTTCATTGGAGAGAGTCCTAAATCAAGTTGTGTGTTATCAGCAAAGTGTGGTTGATAGGTAACTGGTGGAACATGTGTGGATGGTGGAGTGGTAGATGATTGCGAGGAGTATTGCTGAGGTGAAACATTGGACATCAAGGCGAGAGGATCAACCGTGTGTTGAGTGAATCGTTCCAATATCATTTTGTTCTCATTGGCATGTACCTCGTGTTGCTTCAAATAAGCATACAACTGATCATAGTTTGATTTCTTCAATCCTCTGTTTAGTTTCATTGCTGTTACGAATCTACCCTATTCAGGCAACATGTTATTGACAAACTTTGAATTCAACTACATTCTGGGCATGGTCATCTTGATGTTTCTCATGTTGTTGATGAGCTTGGTAAACCTGACATTGTAATCGTGAATGGTTTCTCCTTTGTTTTGACGGAAGTGTTCAAAATCATCATACAGTTGTTATTCACGGTCTTTTTTTGTTAATTCAGATGCTTCCAGGAGCATCTTCACATTATCCCAAATGTCTTTTGCATCAATGTAATGATTGATGAGAGTGTAGATGTCGTTCGACAACCCTTGAAGTAGGATATTTATTGCCCGAATGTCAGTGTTATACCTCTCCTTATCTTCAGGTGAAAGGTTAAAATAGATTTGAGCTCATTCTGGACCTAGATGTAGGGCACCTTCATTCCCTTCAGCAAGTGTTTCTTAAAATATTCCCATCTGAAAAGGTCCTTCATCAATCGACTTTAGGATGTTCACCCTATTCTCTTTACCCTGACAATACAGTCAAATATGTTGTTGCCATGGTGCAAAGTCGGTCGTATCAAGCATAGGTGGCCGGGTATCAGAACCGTCACATTGGATATCTTCCGAGAGATTAGCCATCTTAATTGATTGTGAAATGATTTAAGTTGATCGAACAATGATTATATTTGTTGTTAATAGTGGGGGGGGGGGGGGGGGGGGGGGGGGGGGGGGGGTGTTTTTTTTTAAGTGTTTTGTTGTTTGAGTTTGTTATGTTTGTCAAGTTTGAAAATAGTCCAAATGCCAAACAGTGTACCAAACCGCTGGATTAGTGCTCAAACCGCTACAGTAAAACCGCTACTGTCAAACCGCTATGAAGAATTTATACCAAACCGCTACCACAAAGAAAAATGGCCAGAGGTTTGATTTCCAAAAGACCTTGAGAAAAATCTTCAAAAACCTGTAACAAACCGCTACCTATAAACCGCTACGAAGTTAAAATGCCAAACCGCTACTAGAAGATAATGGTAAACCGTTATGAAGAAGAAACACTAAACCGCTACCAAGAATTGAAATTGACAGAGGTTTGTTTCCCAAATCGCTATGAGAAAATGTCTTTAAAAACCTATAAACCGTTACGGATCAAACCGCTACAATTACCAAATCTATACTAGTAAACCGCTACACTAGAAGACAAACCGCTACTGACAAACCTCTGCCTAATAAGACAAACCGCTGTCAGAAATGACAAACCGCTATCACACTGTACGACCCTGACAAACTGCACAACAGTGTACTTTCCTGCAAACCGCCAGAACGAGTAAACCAAACCCGCTATGGGGGATTATACAACAAACAATTTACCAAGACCGATGCGATGAACTACGAACTTTTACACCTTAAAACACTAAAAAATCACCCTTTTGAATGTTTTGACTTGGATTCTTTTGCACAAATGAGTACTAGAAGGCTATAGTAACTACAAAAACATGAATTTTAACACAAGAAGCGTGAAAATCAATGATACTCAAGAACAAGAGCTAAAACCTCCTAAAACTTAACTTTTGATATAAACCAAGCTCTAAAACACACACACAAAGTGAACTAATCATCCCATGAGATCTGATACAATTGAGGAAATTGGAAATGCATATACAATGGAAGATAGATGAGGTTAGCCGAATCTATAGAGAGAAAAGTAAAGAGAAAACTTTTAGTAGAGAAAATTTACTTGTATAATGAAATGACTAACCACCTCTTCCAACACATGGAAGAGGCTTATATAGTTGATACAAAACCGGCCAAAAGGCCTTGGTAGTGGGCTTACACGTGGGCTTAAATACCCTGCCCAATACCGAATGTCATACGATTAACTATTGACTACGAGCTATAATAAACGATAAAATACACGGGGTGACCGCTTCTTTTTCTAATATATAATATTAAGTGGGGTATATCATGCATGTGATGTCGACAATAGGGTTATTTATTTATTTATTATTATGTTAAAAAAAGTTATAGTTGTTTGTTTTTTTATTTGTGTGGTGATTTGTGCTAAGGTCACAAATCCACATGATTGTTATTTGTGTTGGTGATTTGTGCTAAGGTCACAAATCCGAACGATTGTTATTTGTGTTCGTGATTTATGCTAAGATCACAAATCCACACAATCGTGATTTGTGTTGGTGATTTGTGCTAAGGTCGCAAATCCACACAATCTTATATTGTTGTTCGTGCTATGGTCACGAGCTGGTTTGTTTTTTTATTACTTTAATGTTTTGTTTTGCTTTATTTCTTCTTTTCTAGTTTACTACTCCAGTTCGAGCTTTTGCGATTTCGTCGCTCGGACTGCGGAGGAGTATTAGTAGATAATTAGGCCCAAGCCCGGTTTGTGGGTTTTGGGTATTAGGTTTTACCATTATAAATAATGGTCATTGATAAGATTATACCCACGGGGTTTATCATTGTCTAACACTTCCAACTAGATAAATAAATTAATTCATTTCATAATTTAAGATAGCACACTTTCTCCCCCTTCATTACATTTAGAACAGTTCAACTAAGTTCTTATTCCCAAAATTCAAATGTGACAATTTTAATCGCTTTCAAGTTTATTAGTAAATTGCCTCAAGTTAGAACACCATCACATAGCTCTTTGGGTCGACCTCGAACTTATCCCAAGTATAATGCACGCGACTGGGTACACTGCTTGTTAGTGTGTATATACATCTTAGGTGGTTCTTAGTTTATAAATTTAGGACTTGATCTATTAAAAGAAAATACGCATCAAGTTTTTGGCGCCGCTGTCGGGGAGCTATAAGTAGGTTTTTGATATGAGGTTTTTTGTTTTCGTTTTTAGGTTTTAGTATTTTAGTTTGAGATGGAGCCAAATATTAATAATATGACCTTAAATGAATATTTGATGTACGAAGGAAGGCATAGTAATTTGGCGAGGAATGACACGTCTAGGAAGAGTGTTGCTCCTATAAGGAATAGAGTTTTGGTATATCCTGATTCTGATGAATTGGGGGGTGGGGTGGGGGGGGGGGGGGGGAGGTGGGGGGGGGGGGGGGGGTGGGGGGGGGGGAAGGAATAAGGAGTATTGTAGTTTGCCTCCTTTACTTCCATGTTTTCAAACTCCTCAGCCTTGTGCCACATTCAATACCATTCATCATAATAGTCACAATGAAATTGACATTGATAATATGACCTTAGAAGAATATGCGAGATATGAATTAGCAATGTCCAGTAAGAAACGTAAAATAGATAACCCACTCTTGTTTCACGTCCCATTTTTCAATCAATCGCAACAAACACCTAACCCACCTTTGGATAAGGAGGATTCCACTTTAGATAAGATCTTGGATGACTTGTTCAGAATAAGAGCCAAAAACCTAAGAAAGACAGAACATGAAGTTCCACATAGGTGTGATGATAAAACAGTGGATATCACTGATTATGAGGATAGTGACCATGATTTTCTCCGCTACTAATGAGTTTGCTAGTGTTTGTATACAGGATGATGAAAGTATTGATATTAGCATTACAAAGGAAAAAGAGGAAGTTCCTATGGAGGATGTTGAAATGGACGACGATGTTGACCATTCAAACACCAATAAGGCATTATAGTGGAGTCTTGCTAAAGACCATTTCTTAGTTTGTGATAGATATCTAATAACATACAAGGTTAGGAAAAGAGAGGTGGATTTAGAGAGAGAGTGGTTGGATGAACATTTTAGAGAGAGAAAGTAAACATAAGAGAGAAATGCATTAAGTGACTGAAAAATAATGAACAACCAACACCCTCTCCAAGGCATGAAGAGGGTATTTGTACAACCCTTTTGGCCGGCCATGGTTAGCTTGTGGGCTTTCCATGGGCCTTTTGGCCCAATTAGATTACTATTATTACATTGGACTAACTACGGGCTTTGACTAACTATTATTGGAAGTGACCGATACTTTTTGTGTTTCTAACAATCTCCCCCTAAGGGAGGTCACTCCAATTTACAAAGACTTGAACCTAGCATACTATGCTTTAACTTAGTCTTGACTCGTATCGTTAACTTCAAACATTTAAACTTGTGAAATTGATGTAGTTATCATTGACTTTAGGCTTGAGCTTGTTCCTTTGACTTGTATGTAACTATGTGATCTTGAGCAACTTGAGATCATCAACCAAGCATAATCTCTTTAAGCCATCTTGAAACTTTGCCATCTTATGAACTTATGACTTTTGGACAACAGTCCTCATACCTTTACTGATAAGTTAACATTGCAAAGCTAATAATGCATCTTTCTTGAGGTTTTTTAACTTTAACACTTCGTCGCTTCAAGTAAGACGTACAGTATCAGAGTAGCGGAAGTCTTGAAACATGTACTTGAGCTTTCATGATATCTTTATATTTGCCGGTCGGTATGTAGCCGTGGCTATGTAAGCAAGACTCGTCAGGGATCAGCTGTCACCAATCGCGTTAGGAGTAAACACCCTTGGTTTTTAGGTTTTGGTTTAGTGATTAATCATAGATATGGGACAGAGTGTTTTGACACTTGTCAAATACGTTGTAATAACCACGGTTCCCCATTGATCAGCATAAATACTGCCTGTGACCATGTAGAATTATGAAGAATCTCCTTGACAGGGTTTCGCAGCTGCACTAGCCGTTCTCATTATCAGAGCATCTCAAAGCAAACAACACGGTATGAGTGAACCAGCAAGATGAAGTCTCACCGATTGAAATAGAAAAATTGATTTGAAAATCAATTGACGTGTCACTTGCTAAAGTATTTTTGTGACACATCGAGAGTGTTAATCATTTCAAAAATTCATCATCAATCGTCAATTCATTTTCTGGAACAAGTTTGATTCATATAGAATCGCACCATCGTTTCTTTCCACTTGTCATAAGCTTGATTCGTATAGAATCGCATAAGTCACCTACTATGAGCTTGTTTGATGTTGGCTCAAGCAGGATTTCCATCTTCACTGTGATTACTTGAGTAACACTCTGATGTTCTGGCAAAATCACAAGGATAATGCATAGGACTCTTTATATATTTCTCGTTATTCACATTGTGTGAGATAGCAAGCATAATTTAGACAAGGGTCCTAAGGAGATTATGGATGATCCTTTTGGCTCCTAGACTCAATAGTGCACTTGGTTTGTAGTGATCGAAGGCTGGAGCAACTGCACATTTTAATACCAACTAAAAAACTCGATTGAGAAATTATGATAGAAATGTGTGTAATCTCCGTGAGAAATGAAACATAAATCTTTTAAGAGATTCTGAGTGGCTAGGAGGGTTTGTGCATTGCATCCACTTGGTCTAATGATGTCAGGCTTCAATGTAGTAATTCATCTTTTTAATTCGAGATACAACAAATAATATTGACTCGGGTTTTCTTGCTAAGTGTAAGAAGGCTTCTTTCTTTTCACCCTTTATCTTCACTTTTTTTTTTTAATTCTTCAACCCTTCAGCGCTTACCGAGACATTCATAACAGTACCTTGTTGTGTTGTTCCAGTAAACTAGCTCCATCTCAGTCGGCACTTTTTCCCTTATTCTCAGTTTTACTCCTTTTTTTATCATACCTAAAGACTTCTACACTAACTAGTGGATATCTCTGGGTAGACCCCTCCGGTTCTGGCTAGATTATGGGATTTGAATACCTATGCCTAACCATCTTATAACTCCATAAATTTAAGTACATGGTTGGTCTTTTAGGTATTCCATCACAATCCTTCAAAACCATTGAAAAGTTCAATCAAAGTGTTTGATATAAATATCAAAAAGATTTACACTTTGAGAGTTTTTCATAATCACTGAAAGCTCCCCCTTAACATGTGCATCGTAATCGTAGTACATGCTAAGTGTAAAGTGCATTGAGTTCATTTTATATGATCACGTTTCAGTACAAGTTAGGTTCAGTTTAATCACATTTTCTCCCCTTATCCAAAATGTTAATCCCTTGATATTTTGGATATCAATTGATTAAACGTTCAGGGACAAAATGTTACACAATATCTATTAGGAACATTTTAATGCTCCACCTCAATATTTGAGGGTATATAAGACAGTGCTGAGTACAATAATTTGATTTTTTTAATTTACTAAGAAATTCGTAAAAATTTTATACTCGAGCACTCCTTATTATCACCATTAAGTCTACACTACATATATACAAATTCATAATTTTTTATTGTATATGAGGTTTGACCTGAGATATGAGACATCATATGATAAATCATATGGTCTTTTCCAGCAGCCGTAGGTCTCCCCCGTACAGTCTCCCACCAACAAACTTTTCCAGGCTCCTCATTATCCTTTGTTCCTGAGTTGTCGATCAATAGCCTGGATCATAGCTCCTGCTCTTTCCCTGTCTACCTCTCTCCAGATTGTCTGTGGCAGATACTTCATCCAGATTCTCTAGAGTATCATCAAGAGCAGACCGAACATCGTTGAGTGTACCGTCACTAAACTTTGTGAGTTCATCAATACGCATCAATCTGTTCTTCTTATCTTGATTCTGATATATGAAACCTCTGGGATTGGAGTATGTTGTATATGCTGTCTTTCGTTTGAGATCTGATCTGTACGTATCCGGCTTTATGAGGTTGAGCTTCTTTTGGTAACTTTTGATACCCAATTGAAGATCTTCTACACGCCTTTTGATGACAATGCTTATTGTAAACATTCACAGTGAAACACCTAAAGCTAGACATTCCTTAATATTAAGATTTGTCAACTTGCCTTGAACAAGAAGAAGCAGCATGTCTTCGATTTCTTGAAGGCGAAGTCTATTGTAATCGCCTTCTTTGAATGTGTACAGCTTGTCGTCATCTCTACGAACAATGATCCATTCCAAATGTTTGTAATTGTTCCATTCGACAATCACAAGCTTCTTAATAGCAATAATTCTGTTTCTGGAGTAGACATCACGAGTAGAATCCCTGTTGACTGCATATCCATAGAATTGTTGACGTTTTCGCCCCTAGTGAGAGATGCCCCAGAGTGCATGTTTGTCGTAGACAAGTGTCACTTGACTCCATATGGTGTTTGGGACTAAATCTTTAATCCATTTGATCTGTCCATAGTCTGCAGCCTTTGTCTTCGTCACTGAAGTAGCGTAAGTTCGGCTTGAGACACCACCACTTAAATACGCAAGGTCATTGTTGATGAAGTGATCAAAAGGTATTACTCGACGACCTCGTGAATTAGGTATCAATGGTAAGGGCTTGCGCAGATCATGTGGATATTGTTGTCCATCAGGGTTGTTCCAGCCTAGTTGATCAGTAGTCGCTTTGTAGACTTTTTCAAGGAAGTATTCTAGTTCCACCAGACTCTTGCACGAGCCTTTCATTAACTCGAATATTAGACCGACTAATAATTCTGGAGTCAGAGTAACAACTTTGAGCCAATTCAACACGAATGCTAAGAAGTCTAGAGGAGTGTCCATCAGTTCATTAAATGACTTACGAGGATCTTCATTCCGAGCCAAAGTACTTATCTAAGGTTGAATTGGTCCATAAACATCAGGCAAAGTCTTGTTCCAATCACTGTCGGGAGTTGGAGGTTTTGCTAGTTTCTAAAACCAATCTGGATGCTGAGTGGTCTCATCAACAGGTTGATCTTCAGTAAATCATGTATTAAACTCTTGATGTGCGGGTTCTTCTAAATCTTCAACAGTGTGAACTTGCTCCTCTGCTTGAGCAGACTTACCAGATGACCTTGTTTTAGACTTGGACCCTTCTTTAGATGAGCCGATTGACTTAGACGTCTTGTCCTTTGGAGCACTAGTAGACTCTGGTTCTTTTCCAGCTTTCCTTCTTTTTGACCCCCGGTTTGATCCAGCGGAGGGTTCATCATCATCATCCTCATCATCTCGACGTCTTTTAAGAGTGACAGTATCTCCATATGTTTCAAGGATGTCTTTGTCAATTTCATAAGCGTCAACCAATGCTTTATAGAGAGTCTTCTGTTGAACTGATCTGACGATTGATTTGTTATTCTCCATTTTATCTATGAGAATCTTCTTTAGCTCAAGTTCAGATAGGTTAGCTGCTATAGCATGTGATGTCTTAGCTTCATTGGATGAACAAATCAGAACTTCGGTTTCAAGTTGTTCATTTATTGACTTCTCAATTCTCGGCAAAATCTTAGAGACTTGCTCCTTAACTTGTACTTTGACTTGCTCCTAGATAATTTTTTTATATTTGCATCAATTGTATTGACAAGTCTTCATTTTCAGATTTAGCTTTGTCTTTAAGTATGTCTGACTATAGTTGAACAACTGTTTTTACAGCTTCATTCATCTGGTTGGCAAGGTACTTATCAACATTACTGGGAATTGATGAAACTGCTTCAGCAAATAGGTTTGTTTGCTTGAATTCTGAAAAGTCATCTTCTAAAGATTTGACTTTATCTTTAAACTTGAATAAAGAACCAAAGGTTAGAAGATTTTATAGGGAGGTACTTGGAACAATTATTGGTGTGGAAACTGGTGTTTGTTGCAGAGGTTGAATGAGAGGAATGGGTGGTGGAGGAAGTGTTGTTACAGATGAAGGCGGTATCTCATCATTAGTAGTTACTAGAACATCTACCAGAGAAGTTGACTCAATGTTTGGATTGAGTATGGAGTCGATACCTATATCTGGATTAGGGTTGAGCATATTAGAAATGAAGCCTGATGATACAGAAGAACTCTGCTGTTGAACTTCAGGAGTGACAGTGGTTATTATTACATGAGTATCTTCTATGACTTGAGTAGCTTGAACATTAGCTAATAAGGCATCTGTCATTTCAATATCTCTTCCCTCCAAATTAATGTTCAAGTCATTGTACATTTCGTTTACTTCTTCCTCTTTATTTATCTTTTCTTCATCCAACTTTTCTTCCTCAACATTATCTCCTTGTGTTACTTCATCATATGCTTCATCATTAGTGTAACACCCCCAAAAATGTGTCGCAGCAAAAATATGTCCGAGAGTGTTACTTCATAATACAACAGCACAAGATACAAGAGAACAACCTCTAAATGTGTCGTTTAAAAGTAATCTCGTTGATTTTCTTGAAATTGATATAACATTTGTCCCATAATTGCATCACAATGAAAAGCTTGAAAGCAATACAACGAGATTTGATCATTTGTATGTAAGTAGAAATCCATGAATGAAATCTTGTCAATTTAGACTCCAATGCACATCAAGTAAGTCAAGCATCTAATTCACCTGAGAAAAACATGCTTAAAAGTGTCAACATAAAGTTGGCGAGTTCATAGATTTTTGTAAATGTATATGTTGAAATCAGAAGATTTATAAAGTATGTATGACCATTTCAATCCTTATAATAGTAGCAAAAATGTAAGTGCAAATGTAGAACCGAAAGAGTATAATGTCTACTGCTTCACCACAGTATCATGAAAAGTGTTTAGTAATCAGTAATGTTCAACAAAATAGTGTGGACCACAAGATTTCCTAAATGTATACGACTACTATTACAGATAC
>BQNB010004695.1:68739-104039 GCA_026074375.1 Tanacetum coccineum | reverse complement strand
AGCAAGCGCAGCACACTCATCAATACATTCTGCAGCATTTTGTTCAACCTGATTATCATTATTACATATATTTGATGAATCAAGAGTGACATTGCTATCATCCTTCTCCAAAATGGTTTTGTACATGTTCCAATGGCTGTTCAGTTGAACTGGATTCTCCTGGTAAGACCTCCTGAATCCTTTCCATGAAACTGTAATGTGCTTCCAATTCATGTTCATCAATCTCTTCATCCGTGTCCTCTAGCCAATCAGCTTGCTCTGCTAGCAGTGGAACACCTTGTTCAGCTTGTTTGCACATCATCATCTTTTCCTTGTGATACGTGTAGTCTTTAACCCGCTTTGGCTTCCTGCATTCCTTTGCATAGTGCCCAAATCCCTTACAGTTAAAGCACTGTATCCCATTCTGTTGCACTACCTGACTGCCTACAGTTTCCCTAGCCCCAGCAAATGTCATTGTCCTCTGATTCCCAAACTGCCCTGACTGATTGTCTTGTTATACCTTGGTGTGGTATCTTCAGTCTTGTTCCTGGAGTTTAAAGAAGTTCGAAGGTTGTTGTTGGTAGGTTTGTAGAGATTCTTGAAATACTTTGCAAGGAGTGCCAAATTCTTTTGCATTTCCTTATCCCTCTGAGCTTGTTCAGGATCACTGTCTTCATCAGAAACTGACTCAGATTGAGGTGTAACTGGTTTGGCGATCTCTTTGCCTTTGTGTCAGGTAGATGAACTTGGTCTTGTAGAAGATGATGTTGCATTTGTTCTCTGAGGTTTAGGTGCTTGATAGTAATTATCTGAATATGGTTGAGCAGCCGCAAGAAGTGCTAATGGATTTGCACTTTTGGCTATTCTCTCAGCGCATATATCATTAACTTCATTTTGATACTACTTCAGAATGTCAAAAAGTATGTGATATAAGATGGTGTCTATTTCTTTTGATTGCTTGACAACCGTCACAAATCTTGACCATTCTGGTTGAAGTTGTTGAAGAAATTGAACATTTACTTGCATTGTAGTAACTTGCAAGTTGTTCCTTGTCAACTCATTCATCAGTTTGTAAAACCGTGAGTAATACGACTTCATGGATTCTCCATCTTGAGAAGTAAACTTCCCAAATTCCCAGAACAGATTGGTCTTAACATCTTGTACGTTCAATGATTCACCCTGTTGTAGCCTTTCAATGGCTATCCACATCTCATTAGCTGTGTTGTATGCATCAACAGTTGAGTAGATTTCATCTCCAATACTAGTTAAAAGCAAGAAAATAGCTTCCTTTTCAGCTTGAAAATAAAGTTTGTTCTTTGCAGACATGTTGTGTACTGTCTCAGCTTCGTCATGTTATGGTACTTCTGGAGAATTTACTGTTGCAGCAACAACTTCTATTACTACACTTGTTAGCTTGCATGGACCCTCAAAAATGCATTTCCTCAGATATTCACCATTTCCTTTAGTGTCAATGTATCGTAGAAAACGTGAACGCCACTTAGAATATCTTCCTGGTCCAAGCATTGGTAGACGATCTTTTGAACCAGCTGCTATGATATTGTTGTGCATTTGGCTATCTGTTGAGGATGTATTGACTGGAGTAGACATGATGAGTGAATGGTTATGAATTATGAAGTGTGAAATATGTTGGATCTTAAGTGGATGTGATGTGCTTGAAGTTGTGGTTATGTATGCAATTCACGTTCACGGGATTTTACACGTCTATGATTAAAACCGATAAATGAATTAACGGGATTTTACGAAATCAATAGAAAACTCGTGAGTGAGTATTTGATGTGTTTAAGGTTTGTTCGTTGTGAATTATGTCTTTAATTCTGTTTTGTGGTTTAGGTTGATTAATTGTCCTCGTAGTCCGAACTAAAGTCCAAAGTCCTTCAAGTTTGTTTGTCTTGATGTTATGTTTTGATTAGCCAATTATTAAATAATTTCCTAAATTCGGTCACATACCACTGATGGCGCGCGGATCGACCTTCGCGGTAAGGTCAAATTTTTTTCGGGAAATTAGGTTTTTAAAACAAGGGTTTTCAATGACAAAAACGCAGTGTCTTTATCAAAACCAACCCTTGAGAAAAAAAAAACAAAACGTGAGCAAAACGCAGAAAACCTTGAGGAGCAAAAACGCAATGAGCAAAACGCAACCTTGAGACAAAACGCAATGAACAAAACGCAAGATCTTCTAGGCAAAACGCAAGATTTGTTGCGATTTGGGCAGCATAACGTTGAGATTTACTTTGATAAAGGGTCTTCAGTAGGCAAAACGCAATGACCACAAAACGCAACGAGAGCAAAACGCATGACCAAAAACGTAGTATTGAAGCAAAACGCAAAATGACCAAACGCAATGAACCAAAACGCAGTGAGAGCAAAAACGCAATGACCAAAACGCAGAATCAAGAAACCCTTTTAGTTAGACAAACCACACCATTGAAAAAATCTTGCAAAACTTACTTGAAAGCTACGAAATGATGTTAAAAACGCACCTAGTTATGATTCAAGTGGTAGTTCTAAAAGCCCGAAAGTACAAATCTTTAAACACTTAATAACCCAAACAAAGATCAATCATGGATTTACTCGACCTATTTTTTTTGGAACCAAAAAATAAACTAACTCCTCTACATCCAAGCCAAGACGAATTTGATCTTTTTAGGCCACAAAGAATCATACACAAATTCACTGTAGCCTCTGATACCAATTGTAGGATCCTGATTAACACTTTCACTTTATATACCACACGAATCTAGATCAAGAAAAGAGAGAGTAGGAAGATTTCTAGAGAGAGAAACAAGAGAGAGGTTAGAGAGAAAAGAGAAAAGAGAAAAATGAAATATTATAAATGAAATCAACTTTTTTTTCCTTGGTGGAAAAGGTATATATATACCCCGACACTTAAAGTGACGATCGGGATATTTGACTAGGACCCGTGCTCGGGTTTTGCTTGGGATTAAACCCGAAACATATACAATATTAGATTAACTATCGAGCCCGATTCCCGATACTTTCCTATTACAACGTTAACTAATTGATTGACCGAGACTTAAATACATAATGAACGAACTTCATGTTCGACTCAATATTTTGAGGCTAACAAACTTCAAACTCAAATAAGTGTTATCCAATCAACTCCGTAGTCACTTAGAAAAATTAATATTATATCTAGCCATTAAAATTTTAAGCTCCATGATTCTTTAAAAATATTAATCCCGGTCTCGTCACTCAAAATTATCACTTTGTCACTATAAATCCCAAAAATATCCATTGACCATTGATAAAATTTACCATGGCATATCTTTTGATGACAAATTTCGTATCACTATTTCTTGTCACGCCAACCGGCCCACACAATGAATATAAGGAAAATCGAAGCCCAATGTTTTTGTTATTGCCCGATTGCCATGAAACCACCAGCCAACATATTTTAACTGAGCCCACAAATATTTAAAACATTCGGATAACATAAATTGTACCAGTCCATAACGAGAGTGAAACAACGACCCAACATATGTCAACAACTCTACCCGGTCTAAACCCTTTCCTAATATAAAGGAGTCGGCCCACATTGGTTATAACCCGGCCCAAATCAAACAATATACCCGGTACAATTATTATTTGTTCGGGTTGGTCTTCTTCGTCGCCGTTGGTGTAGGGGTCTTCTGTCATTGATTCGATGTCCATTGTTGGTTAGGGTTTCGAGTTGAATGTTTGTTATCAAGAGGGTGTGTGTTTGGGAATGTGGGTTATATACGGTTGCATAATCCGGAGTTGCGTAAAATAGCATTGTTTTGTGCGTTATAAAAAGGAATGTGTGGTTTGTGGTGTTTTAATGAATGCCACAACTAAGGTTTAATGGACAACGGCTTATCACACTGCATTGTCGCTTGATTGTATACTTGTTTTTAATTTTTGTGTGATCTATTCCATGAGAATATGACATATCAACTTTTGATGTGTTGTTTCTTTGCTGACATGTTTTACTTGCTTCTTTAACAGTTTTCTGAATAAATAAGTACTTTTATAATTTTGTTTCATATTTTTTGCCGAGCAAATTTTTTTTTAAGTTAGCAAGTTAAAGAAAAAAAAAACCAAAAAAAAAAAAAATGTCAAATGGGCCGACCCAAAATGGGAGCCCAATGGGCCGGTTACTGTAGCAACAACGTCAAAACGACGTAGTTTTAACTCATTCTGCGGGTTGTTAGTTTTTTTCGCATAGTTGCGAGCCATTATTATTTTTTATTTTTTTTTATTTTGTGTGGTTACTTATTTTTTTCAGCCTCATGTTTAATATTTGTTTTTTTCTTATATGGGCTTATTGTGGGGCTCATGTTTAAAGGTTTTTTTTTTTTTGCTATACCGGGGTTTTTTTAATATAAATTTATGGACATGGCGTTTTTTATTGGACGAAATCGTAAAAAAACAGACGAAATAGTAAAAAAAGTGCGAAATCGTAAAAAAACGTGCGAAAACGTAAAAAACAGACGAAATCGTAAAAAAAAACGGAATCGTAAAAGTTTTTACGTTCGAAGTCGTAAAAAAGGACCAAATCCTATTAAATAAAAAAGATCCGACCAATAGCCCATTTAACATTTTACATGTGCCTATAAACGCCAATTTAATATTTTGCATAGACCCACAAGTGACCATTTAATATTTTACATGCGAAGCGCCCTTTAATAATGTGCCCCGGTGCCAAAAAGAGCCCACATTCCCACCCAACCTCCCATTAATCTTCTGCACAACTTCTCTAAACATCTGAGTATCCTTTCCTTTTTTAATCTCATCATACGTCATCCGGCAAGCGTCCAACGCCGCGCTTTCGTTTTCGAGCTTCACCCCGATGAACATTAAGCGAGAGATTTTGGTGCGGCTTGAGGCGTAGGGTTCGATGTCGAAATGTGGTGGACATACTCCTTTTATTTAGGGTAAATCATAATAACCCTAATCACAACACACAAACCATCCGCCACCATCCCCTCTAATCTCTCTCTCGATACAAACACCAGATCCAAACAATTATCAAAAAGATCAATCATCTCCTTATCACTACAGTATCATAACGAGTCAAACATCCTTATACTCCTTACAATCATAACTCATAAAGTCATAGAACAAACTCAGAACATCCTTTTATTTGAAAGGTTTATCTTAGTTATCAAACCGATTTCGAATAGAAGATGAAGTAAATGACATCAAGATCTTGTAAAGGTCTCGGGTAGGTTTTCTGGATTTGTGTTTACTTGAATCGAAATAGAGAATGGTTATAACATAATTGTTATTGATCAATCTTTTCATTCGAATATAAAAGAAAGGTTTATCCTTTACATAGATCAATGATGATGTTGTGTATAATCTTTGTAAAGATTGTGGGTTATAAACCTTAGACACGAATCTGAGATCTTTGTATTTGTTTTATTGTGTTCGAGTCTTGATGTTGGAGGAGGTATAGGATTAGATAGATGTTGTGATTGATGAATGTGTCGAAGGGTTTAGGATAGCTTGTGGATTTGATGGGGCTGAGATTGTAATGTGACGTTTGTTGTTGGCAGATAATTGAGGTGTGATTAGGATATAGTTGGATTTGTTGACGTTTGATTGGTTGTAGTGAAAACTGATGTTGTTTGTGGTTGTGGTTGTAGTTGTTTAGCTGCTGTTGTTACGATTTGGGTTTGAATCGAGTCAAGTCTGTCTTCTTCTATCTTGTAGTTGTTGACGAGTTGGTTTGGCTGACTCAGTTGAGTCGAGGTCGTGGTTTAGTAACTCGCTGCCAAGAGCATAGCCAACTCGCTACTTTGAGAAAATTTGGGCAGCGGTTCGTTTAGATTTGGCATAGATATTTGTCTTCATTGTACCCGTACACCAACTCGCTAATCCAAATCGCTATGGATCTGCCAAGTCGCTACCATGTTATTTTTTGTCTTTTAGCAAAAAAAAAAAAAGTCTTGTCCTTTAACCTGAAATTCCGGATCTGTGTTCCCTGACTATTTCATCAAATCGCTACCATGAACACATAAAGATTTGACATTAAGCTAAAGAACATACGAATCAGATCTGCCTTTTAAACCCACAACCACTCACAAAATCTGCGTAACACCCAAATCAGCGTATAAAAGCTGGAAATAAGCTAGAAAATGAGTATATCAGATCTGCTATCTTTGGACAAGGTGATGACCAAAAAAAATTAAAAAAATGACAGATCTTGAAATAAGCATTTACTAACAATAAGCTGAGACCAACAACAAAAAGAATAGGCTTGTAAAGACTGAAAATCACGAAACACAACAACATGAATCAAAAGTGACAGATTTGAAAAAATTTGAGACCAACCGGACACAAAAGAAAAACTCGACCCAAGAGTGTAACCATGGCTCTTGATACCACTTGTTAAATATAAAAGAATCAATGATCTGGTGGTCATGGTGAATCAAACCATATAGTAGTCATGTTTAGAGAGAGAGTAGGGCTGAGCAAATAGACCGGTGGACCGGACCGGACCGGAAAACCGGACCGAACCGGACCGGACCGACCGGACCGCGGTCCGGTCCACGGTCCGGGGTTTTGGACCAATTCGGTCTTCGGTCCGGTCGGTCCGGTCCGGTCCGACCAAAAACCCGAGATTAAGCCTTATAGGACCGGACCGGACCGAGGACCGAACCGGACCGGACCGACCCGGACCGGACCGTACCATTTCGGTCCGGTCTACGGTCCGGCTTTTTAGAGGGTTTCGGTCTCGGTCCGGTCCGGTCCTAGCCGGTCCGGTCCGGTTTTGGACCGTTGCTCACCCCTAAGAGAGAGTAGAAACAAATGTGTGTAAAATGTATTGAAAAGTGAAAGATTACAAGTGTCTCACCCCTCCATGGAAGCAATGGAGGGGTATATATACCACCATCTAATACATAAGTTTACTAAGTTGACCACTTTAGTCTCTACGTATGGTGGTATATTAAACTATGGTAATTCCGTAATATCGTCACATAAAACGAAATCCTAACATAACTCTTTTTCATAGACAAAGTAACCAATCCATTTAATCTATCATGAGACATTGTCGATATGCAATACAAGTATTTGAAAAAGAACCAAGTTTTTCTATACATTTAAGTATATCAAGTGGTGTGTCATCAACATGATTGAATTTTCCAAAGTTGAGCAAAACATAAACAATAAAACAAAGGAAAACTTACTTGAGTAGAGAGAAGTGAACGCCATAGAATATCCTGTGTAAGTTTCTTCTACAGAATCCAGTGGTAAAACTTAATTTTAAATAAACAAAAGAAACATGATTATGTGTACATGAATAATAATAGACTTACATCCACAGTTGATGTATTCTTCTCTTTTCCAACATTATTATTATTCGACCATGTCACAGGTATCTTGGATTTAGGCCCTTGGCCATATCCTAGAGACTCAATCCGTGAGGCTACCGATGCATATGGCACACTATACGTAACCTGCATCATTTTCACAAATAAACTCGTCAAAAGACAATCCTCATCACCAAAAATCATTATGACCTAAAAACATACTCGATTTAATTTTTTTTAGCAAAATCTTACAGCTAACGGCAAGCCAAGAATAGCAAAAATAACCAGTGCACCAATCACGACCCAGTTGGTGGTACCCCGTCATTGCCATAATCCGCAATGCTTGCCACATTTGAAAGCACAACCATTGCAAGAAAACAAAGAAACATAACAATATATGAAATGCAATAATCTTCATAACGTCTTATAAAAGAGGCTCACACACGTGTAAAGCATCATAATAGCACCCATGCACAACAAAATACTATAAATCACTTATGATGAACATAATTAGTCGATTGCTTATCTCTCACAAGCGATTTGCATACTCACCTTGTTTAGCCACCCACCCTATCACCCAGTCAGCCCCTTGCCTTCCCTGCTTCAACGCACAGCTAGGCGCTTCACCATCGCTCGGTCGTCGTTGTCTTCTTTCTTGAAGAACAATTACTCAGGTGTGTTAGTAACTTGTTGTTTAGCAAGATTTCTCTACAAAATACAAAGAATGAGCATGATTAGCTTATGTTAATCTTTTCAATATGTAAGTAAATAACAAACAACCCATAAAGTGAAATTTTCATACGATAAAGAGAATACACAATAATGTTAAAGCTCATGTTACAGCTTTTACTCTACCATACGTCGTCCAAATCTATATAATAACCATGAGGAAAAGGCAATAAAAATGCAGTTTTTATTTTGATTGTTCATACGACAAACATAAATAATACGTCTAAATGGAAGTTAATGTAATTATACTCTTCCCTATTTAAATTACAGAAAGGTCTAACTGGTTCGTATCATGTTTTCTTGATTAAAAAGATATCATTATATAATTAGGGAGTATATCTAGTTATATTTTTGAAAATTAAAAGATATCAACATGTTTTTTTTAGGACTATATCTTGATATATTTTTGAAATTTAAAAGATATCATGGTTTTTTTAGAATATATTATTATAGTTTTGGATTGTAAAACATAAATGGTGGCTTGACTCAATTGGTAAACTTGATTGAAACTTAACCCTATGTCATAAGTTCGAACCTTACCATGAACGATATATTTTTTTAAAATCCAAAAATTAAAAAATTCAAAAATTAATGCAAAATGTGCGTCATGTCATCGTTGAGGTGGCATTTAGTCACTAAATAAATCCACTCATAATTAACCCCATATATATGTTAAATATATAATATTGTAACTTTTTTTTCAGAACCTATATTAGTTCGAGAACCAAGAGAATTCTTATGGACCGTTAGATTATTTGATAAATGGTTACAATGAGTTATGCCATTAATGTAAGTTAAAAGGGTAATATAGGTATTCAATCATTTTACTTTTGCATATTAAAAGTTCTACACACATTCTCACTAGAAAAATGAAAATCGTATTCTAACCTAGGAAACACAATAACCGCCTCCATTCTCCATTTTTCTTTCGTGGATGCAATATGCCGAATCCGTCGATTGTACTCACTGTGGTTGTTCACGATGTGTTTTTGTCATGAATGGCCAGCCTTAAACCCTTGTCAAGATCGGTGTTTCGTTTGTGATGGGAACAACTCAACCTTAGTCGATCGTTGTTGCCAGTGTAGTTTATTAGAGTAAGGGGTATGGTGGCTTAAGCCACAAAACGAAACGGGTCTCACAGCCTGCATCTCACTCCCACTCAAAAATACCCCTTCACTCATAACACATCCATACCTCTTCATTTGGGCCCCACCACTCACACACAAACACATACATTATAAAATATAATAATAATATAAAGATTTTTTTTTTACTTTACCTCGCCACCCAAGTGACGAGATACCAAAAAAATATGAAGTGAAGAGGTGGGGTGGTGTGATGGCTAGCAAGTGAGGAAGAGAGAGAGTATGTCATGTGGCAATGGCGAGCTTCCTTCGTTACCATACCTCACTCTCTTAGTATGAGGTAATTATCCATTAAAGAATTTGTACGTACCTTTTTTTTAATTTCAAAGTCACGTCAGGTAATTAAATTTTGAACATTGATACTAATCGTGGGATTGTTTTTTTTCCCTTTTTTATCGTACTAGCAGTGTACAAGTCCCTGCAACGAGATTTCCACACATGAATCAATATATTATATTGAAATTTTAGTTTTTACTATATCGAACAAAAAAAAAAATTTGCGCCGGTGGTAAATTTTAGTTTTTTATGTTAAAAAAATTCATTAATGTTATTGTTTTTAACTTTGTTTGAACGTAGACGTGTATGTTGAGGTTTATGTTATTTAAATTTAATTATTAATATCATGTTATAAACAATATGCGAGTTTAATAATACATGATGAACATTGATAAAGTTAAGATATAAAGTTTTTTTAAAATCTTTTTCTAGATGTCCTTATATAAACTTTAAATAAGAATTACATTAGTTGTTGTTATAAGTACAATCGCGTATATTTGTTTTCATATCACAGTATATTTATATTCTTGATAATAATAATTTAGATGTGTTTAATATTCAAACCCGTGTACGCATGTGATAAACTTATAAAATAGAATAACAATGAGTCCATATTGAACGCATATAGTAATTTTTTTTTTGAGGATGTTCTTACTTCAACTAATAAAGAGGAAAAACATGAGTTATTCGTATACGTACAACATCGTGTATTTATTTACATACACAATAATCCGTGCTTTCATTTTAATATTAATAATCTTGTGCATATATATGTTGTATTTTTAAAACAACATATATATTGTATTTTTAAAATATAAAGTCTAAGTGTATAAAGTCTAAAGGGTTATCAGTTTATTTTTTAAAGCTATCAAAAAAACATAAAAACTTATAAATTTACACTTAACTCCATATAATTTATTTAAAGTTCAACCACTAAACTTTTATTAATCACCTCTTATTTTTTTAAATTTTGTTTTCACAAATATGACATATATACTTTTATGTTTTTTTTCCTCCACCAAAATTTTCAATTTTGACCAAATTGGATTCAATTGATTTTTTTCAAACCAATCATATCGCACGATTGTATCTACGTGTCAAAATCAAGCGACCTAATTGGTCAAAAAAAAATTCTATAAGATTATTTTGCCAAGAAAACTCCGAAATGATGTAATTCTTTTATTATAATAAAAAGATGTGGTTATTGAAGAATGGTTTAGTTGTAATTGTGTCTTTTATGATACGAATGCATATCAATGCAACTTTGTCTATAATTTTGTGTCGTAATTGGGTGTAAATGGTTCATATTTTTTAAAATATGACCACTTAAAAAGTTATGGAAGAGAAAAGGGACACCAGTTTCTCCTATGAACCATGCAAAAGAGGATGTTGCCTCATGCTTATGTGGTACCGAGCCTGCTCCGACTACACCTTAGGATCTAGAGAAACTGAATGAAAGTGAAATATTGTAGGATCTTCTGTTATATATATGTAACTAGCTTTAGAGAGATCAGAGATGTATCATGTTTGAACAATGCAACTGAGCTTGAGCTCAGTTGGCCACCTGAGGTCTCCTAAGGAGCTTTGGGGGAGATTTTACCCTCCTAGGCAAGGTCTCAAGTTCGAGTCTTGTCTAGGGCGATAGGGGTTTCCTTCACGCGTGCGTAAAGGGAAGGGTGTCATTGCCTTCGGGCTGGACCCAACCTGGTTGTGTGGGCTCGCTACGCCTTCTGGGCTAGGGGCCATGTAGCCACAATTGCCGTTTTAAAAAAAATCATGTTTGAACAATGAGTAGACATGGATCGACTTGTTATCTTTGCATCCTAACAACTAACAACTCTCAATAACCATCTTTTGGCAGTGCCAAAGCAACCAAGAGAAACCCAAAGATACAAAAAGTGCACAAAATCATGGCCGAAATCTTCAGAAAATGTTGTCAAGATGAACCCAATATGAACAGCACAATAAAAATAAGGACGGAAAGCTTTGTCAAGTCGGCGATTTTTACCTAATTCCCAGATTATGTGCAATAGACATCATCGGATTGTGTCACAGTCACGTGCGCAAGATTGATACCATAAACACAAAAACAATAAATCAAACAGGTACAATCTCTGTCATAATTTGAAATACAGGTCTCAGCCAATTGGGCATTTATCCACCATGCTGCTTAAGTAAAATTTTATTTCTTCCTAACTACAAATTTTCTCTGGTGATAACACAAAGTTAACATATTATATTTTGTAAATTTCGTCAGATTTGGTATATACATAAACTTTAATGCACAGTTCAATTACCCTTCATGAGTTAAGTAACTCATTTACTTGATACTTTCGTTAATCGTTATGGTTTAGCAGCTTCCAACTCTTCTAATCCTAGAAAGTTTGATTAGTATGCAATTGAACATCAATATAAGCATTCCAAACAATTTCCTAAACCCGAAACACTAATATAATCATATGAGCAGCCATGAACACTGAAGAACTGATTAGGAACACGGTTGTTGATCCAAGTCCGATTCCCCACACCCCATAAATCAGTTAAGACAGGCACCAATTGGTCAAAGACTCAAAGAACCACGTATGGTTCCCATATCTCGATCTTTTTCTGAATGTTTAAGCATGAGACATGCTTCTGCATCTAGAACTACTATTAGTTTAGTCTTTGAGAGACGGGTAAAAAAAAACTTAGACAAACATTTCTCCGTTTGTGGAATTTAGTTTCATTTCAGCAGCAGTCAGCAGAATGCAAGTTGAAAGATTCGAGGGTAAAACATGTAACAGGTCCAAAGAATGTAGACATATAACACAGCAGCTTTTATTTAAAAATCCAACTGATATTTATTCAAACAAATGAGCTTGTCTTTTGCTATTCGCCTCAGCTAGAACAAGGTTGCCTAAGCAGATACAAAAGCATAAAATAACCTGACAGGGCATGAATTGCATCGGATGGTAGATCAACTCTCTTGCGCTCAATTCAAAAGCACAACAGCTAGGAACGCATATTAAAGATTGATACATCATGCTGCATACAAGCTAAACAGCAATCGGACTAAACAAATGTCTGCGAATCTGCAAGGACACGCAAATGTGGATTATTGGAATGATATTGTAATTTTAAAGGCAGTAGAATGCACTAGAATCCTGAACTGAAAATCTAGGCTATATTAAAATACTGTGTAATTAAAACAGTATTTGTTTTTTTCTCCTACAGTAATGAAATAGGCTCGGGGCTAAGTTATAGATTCAAGGAATAAATCTGCCATGTGCCAATTATACTAAAGTATTGGCACGAAACTGAATAATGACAAATGCCACGTCAACATGGATTTAGATTTTGTAGTTCCATCTTGGTTTGTTTAAGTAGTAATACAGTTATGAACAATACTTGTTCTTGTCCTTGCATATTTGTTATAAGGGTTCACATATAAGATTAAATCAGATCTATAGAATTATATAATCATCAGATAAACAATAATTTTGCTTTTTTGGCATCCATATATCAAATCTGGATGCCAACAATAGTTCTGGTTGCTCAACAATAACTTTAACTGTGCAGAAGTAACTAGTTCTGGTTGCTCAATAAGATACAATGATCAACACTTTAACATGTATCACTTCTATCATATTTTATATCAGGCCTATCAATAATCTGTTAACTCGAATTCCTGACATTAAATCAGCTTATAAGTTAAAGTTGTCATAGTTTGTCTATGGAACATTTTAGATATTCGATCGATAGTCGAACTTGATTCAGCTGTAATATGTGTGTATTTGAGCGCATGTTAATAACAGACATACCATTGATTGCTACCATTTTTCTCAGTAAAAAACAGAGGTTTAGATACACTGTTTTCAAGATTTAATATATACAATCAATATACCATCAGTCGTTACTTATGTAAAAAAGTGTGCACAAGGCACTCAACACGCACACAGTTCGTTTATCCTAAAACGTATTTCTTCAAAAAAAACACCAAGCTATTGCTGGTTCAACTAATGATGTCATAATAACTAATAAATAGGTTCTTATCATGATTAATAGTTAGTAAGTTATACACTTTCTGTATACAGAAGGGTGAAGGGACAATCCATAAGTACCTCTGGAAGTTTCCCACGGAATATGACATCCAATCTAGCATCAAGTGTGTTTTCAAACACAATTTTACCATCTCGAGAAGCCAACACTACACCTCCAGAGCTGAAAATCCAAAACGGAAGGTAAAGAAAAGGTTTTTGACAAGTTTCTCAAATACAATATATAACAAAAATGCATAAGAAAGGAAAAGATGTGTGATGAACTGTGTGTATCTACTTTCGAATGGTACATGTAGATATGTATTGGATATATAATGAGAGTATACCAGGAAAGAGCATGAGGGTCATTAGAGGAAGGAGCAGATGGAAGATAGATGTTATCGACAATTATCTCAGGTTGATGAACATTTGTTTTTGCCGCATACTCCTCCTTCGCTAAGTCTAGAACTGATTCCACCATATGTAAATCCTCTTTCCGACAACGCAACAGTACAGATGGTTCTTTCAGTTTGAGTAAACCCTGAAACACAAAGACAAAGTTATTGGCCAAATGTTACATTAATACCAAAACATGTCATAGTTCTAAACTGACACACTACTAGCTTCAACAGTGACACACTTAACTGTTATGTAGGGACGAGTTTCAAACATCAGAAATGAAAAAGAAAAAGTGAGTGCACAGTTTTCATGATTAAGACTACCCACGGCCTTGGAGACTAGTCCCCATCTCATGTGACACCCAAGATACTAGTCCCTCTTATTGCACCACCTGACATGGGACGCGTCCCTGGAAGACCAAATGGAGATGTTGGTCCTAAAAGCGACCGATTGGCTATGTTGGTCCCTGGAAGGCTTGTGTGTGTGTAGTGTTTATTTAATGGATTTTTGTGGGGTATGTTTTTGTGATGTCGGTCTCCTTATTACACCAAGTTGGTCACCTGTCGTTCTCAGGAGGGAGAAAGCTGAGGTGGCAGGGAAGATGTCGGTCTCATGAGCTCCTTAGTCTAAGGGGTTTCGGGTTTGAGTTTTTGACTTTTTGTACTGATTGTCTGATTTTTTAGGTCTGCAGCATAACTGCTTCTCTATCAGTATAGCGGAAGCAACTGCGTACTAGCTGCAGCATAACTGCTTGTCTATGAGTAAACCAAAATTACCTATTTACTGCTTTTAAACTAACCTATTCTGAGAGACTTGTATTGCCATTTCATTAACTTCTCTATTTTTCGCACACAATAATGTTTTTTTGGTCATTATATCTATTAATCTTCTGAATTATCAGACTTGGTCAACCACTCAAGCATCAAAGATGTTACATGACTACATCAGCACATCCAAACACTACTTTTAACTGTTTGTTTTAATCGCAGCTTTTTATATGCTCTTATAATTCAAAATCACATAACTGTTTTAATGTACATTCAAACACCGCCCAACTATGTAATTGGCTAAGTAGGTGATAACTAAAACACTATGGATAACTATCACACCTTATATCTTTGCCAATTGTAGAACATTTTTGAATAGAGGGCCAAGTATCCTAAGCACTGGAAACTATTGGGATCCTTTTCCATATTCTAAGATCCATGTGGCCGAGGGAAACTACCTCACATTATTCAATCGTTACTTTCTCAGGTTATTTTGCTTAGCTGATAAACTGCGCTATATAGTATTAGGTAAAAAGAATTCAACTAACTTCGACTAGTACCTGCACAATGAGAGCTTTCAGCAGTGCTTCGTAGTTATGCTGGTGTTGGAACTCGTGATGGCTCACAGTTAAAAGATCCTTAGATGCTGCCTCTCTCATGGCACCAACCAAGTCATCCTGTGCTTGAAGAACTTTAATCCTAGAAGCATTCAACTGCATAGAATACTCACTGCAACAAGCATTAAAAGAAAGAATCAAATACAGGCATATCTTAAAAATGTGAATTGTTCGAGAAAACACCCAATTCACAATCCCTAGAAGAAACTTACACAAATTGATTAGTTATGTCAAATAGGACCTATACCATCAGGACACTGTCACCTAGTATTATTACTTTTTTTCTGCATATTTATGGACGAACCGAGGAATTTATCTAAGTGACACATAATGTTTCCTTAAAGGAGTTCAATACTTCACATGAACCCCTGGAAAACTTGGGAATAGAAGCACTATTGGATACATGCTTGACCCAGCAACACAAGTTCACCGCATAATTGCATACTACACCCCTCAAAGTAAAACTAGGATATAACTGTATTATGATATTATTTACTTAACTAATATCTTCAAACAATCCCAGTAATCCTATGCCTGAACTGGATTACCTCGTAAAAAACAAACAAGACCATCAAACCTTCTTTTCCATATTGAAGCAATGTGCATATGAGAGACCACTAGTGAACTAACCAGCAGGTCATATGAAACTGTAGAAGAAAAGATGATGAGAAGGGATGTTTACATTTTCTTCCGAACTTCAACTTGCTTCTGTTTGCGCTCATACTCTTGTCTTATTTTCTTTTTCTCCACCTCCAGTAATTGCAACTTCTCAATGTTAAATTCCTGCAAACAAATTCAATTCCATGACCCCACATAGATCTAAACCAACAAAATGCATGCAACCAAAATGCTTAAACATGTCAAGTTACTTCATTTACGATGATTCGATTTGTTATCACGGCATTCAGAAGTCACATTCGTATAACTTGTTTACCAAATTATATTCGATTTGATTCGTGTAAATTTCAGTTCATTTAATTTGCAAAAAATTGACTTGATAATCAGTTAAATCGCGTAAATATTATGTGATCCAATACGACTTAAATTGACTAGCCAAACCACCAAACACAAAAACTACTATTAGCAAATAAGTGATAACTATCAGAAACCAAATTTAGTAATAATTTATAAAAAAAATGAAGAAATTGACATACTTCTTCAGCAGAAACAGAGATCTCGTTGGCTTTTTCATCGGCTTCTTGACGAATGAATCTCACCATTTGTTCAATTTGCTTTGACACGTCACCATCGTTCATCTTTGCAACTCAAAATCGAATTACGTTTGGGATCGAACAAGATGGATGTGTTTTTGTTGTTTAAAATCACACACGTAACCGATATATGGAGGTTTATTTTATTTTATTTGTTTTGTTTAAGCTCGGATCATGATCCCCAAGTTTGCCTACACGTTCTCTTCTCAATGTGTATAGCCGTAAACTAAGGTTTCGATTTTTTTATTATTATTTTTTTTTTAAATCACTTTTCATCTTTTTTGTCCGGTAAACATTTTTCAAACGGCAAAAGGTTTTTTGTTGTTATCTTGCAGAATCTCCACCTCTTCAACAATTTAGAAGTTTTCTTACGTTTCAACACCGACCTCTCATCTCCACCTTTAATATTTGTTTGTTTTCATACGTTTTATCTGTTTTATACCGAAGTGATTCATTTTGTATGTTTTTTGTACGTTTTCTTCGTTTTTGTACGTTTTCGTATATTTTCATAAGTTTTCTTACGTTTCATAAGCTTTTATTCGTTTTTCTTCGATTTTGTACTTTTCTTACGTTTTCATAAGTTTGTCGTCGTTTTTTCTTTTTTTCGTATGTTTTCTACGTTTTGCGTCTGTATTCGTACGTTTTTCTACATTTGTCTTTTTCGTATTTTTGTCCGTTTCGATGTTTTTTCTTACGTTTATTTACTGAACGTTCAATTAATATTTCATGTTGATAAAAAATCTATGATGCATATTTTCTTTTAAAGAAATAATTTAACAAGTTTTAAATTTATAAAAACTCGTTCACGGATGTCTACACACACTAACGGGCAGAGAACCCGGTCGTGTGTAGTGTAGGATTAGTAAATCCGAAGTCGTCCCAAGAGCTAAGTTTAGATTAGTTATAATTTAAAATGTCACAGGTTTGAAAATGGTTTTGAATAATTTTGAGAATTAAGACAAGAAGTAAATGCGAAAAAGTAAATTGAGAAGAAGACTATAAGAAGAAAAGCGTGCTAACCTAGTTACTTCATTACTACTGTATATGACATGTTTCCTAGTGCAAAGTCTAAGTATCGTTTTATTAGTGTTCTAATATTGACAGATCTGAATTGATGACCCTGCTCCTTGAACTCTACCTTGACCTTTACATGACTACTTTATTGTGACCCAAGTTTCCACAACCTGTACATTAACAATTTTACATATCCTAACCAACCTCTCATTCTTAACAACTGGCTCCTCCATTGCCCCTCTAATTCTCTTCTTCCTAGGCCTACCTATTGGAATGTGATAATGTGAAGGAGTTAGGGTAGCCAACTAGATTTGTTCCATAAGCAGCTACCATTTAATGGTTGTATCTTAAAACTGTAAACTTGTTTCCATGTTTATAACCAATAACATCTATGTAACCATGTTTATGGTATTCCTACGGGTTGGACATTACTTGTCATATTCCAGTTTGCAGCAATTACATGCCTATAAGGAATCCCTGTTATCTCCCGCCTCCTGCAACTACATGTTTTCCTAAAAACATCGACAACACATTGATCCCCAAAAGGTCCATTACACTCATACTTATCACCTCAATTCCATTGAACAATGAATTACTAGCATCTTGTTTCACTTTTGCCATTATGGTACTTTTAGTAGGGGTAAGAGGACCAAGACACTTATCAGTCACTTTTAAAACATGCACGTTCCTTTTGATGTAAATACTCCTCTAAGGAACCACGCAGTAGTGATATATTAGGTTTATCATCTCTACCTTGGACATTCCTTACCTTCAACACTCAACATAGATTATTTAGCAAACACATCTGTATAAGCTCTGCCTATACATGGAAATACAATATACATAGTTAAAAGATAAACTGTATTAATGTGTAATTTATAAACATTTTTAGTAATAAATCATACAAAAAGTGTGATCTAGCCCATGATCATGTGAGAATTATGTAATAAACAAGCCAACATGTAAAGGCGATTTGGGTGTAATCCTAAAATTTACCAATTTAAACAAGTTACTCTAATTAAATCTATAATACTCATCATTGTGGTCTCGAGTGATATACCAAGCCAAGTTCTAAAGTCTACTACATCACCGGCACACTCATATTTTGTGGAATTTGGGTAAACATTTAGAAACGGATAGGCTAAATCCTCACAATATCTAACAAGGGTTATTGTGTGCGGGTTATGTAACATGTAATTTCACAAAAGTATGCTTGAAAAAAAAATTGAGCATAACTTAAGCATTTTAGTGTGAAAAATAGGACAAGTAAACATTCTAATTCCATCCTCCCACTTGAATTATACAACGTCCTCGTTGTATATATAAAACATTAAATACGAGAATTAAAAAAGAATTAGAATGAGAAACTCCCCTGATATTTGCTTGGTAGATTTTCCAAGTTGCGTTTATGAGCAAGATTGTGTGCTGAAAAAGCGTCTGAATCCTAGCACGAACAACACACACACAGAATTCCAGAAAATATGCATTCTACCAACTTCGTCGATATTTCTTTCACGAGGTCCTGTATAAAACATAGGAAAAATATGTGCATTCCTATCTTGGTACCTACGGTTAATTTAAACTAAACTAAAACAATCTAAATACGGGTCAGTTTTGGTGGATACGGCGTATCATATGCATGAATACGGCGTATTGCCAGAACTGACAATAATGTTTTTAAAGTGCATAAAAAGTAAAGACTGATAATGTCCAGACAATCAATACGCCGTATGGTATGGGGCGGATATGCCGTACTGATGTCTGGGAAGACAGACTCGATAACAAAATTAAATAACAATCCGGGTAGTCTCCCGGGAAGCACTTTTGTTTACAGCGAAGTCTTTAAGTTAGACTTTTCTTTAGCTTCTCCCTATTTGAAATCATCTCATTCTTCTCAATTCTTGCTTTTTGGTGTGAATATCTTGCTTGGTTTCGTAACATATTCATGAACTATGGTGCTGAACTTACTGTCAGGCTTGATTCTATCATACACAAACTGTTGAATTATGAACAAATATAAATTATATATGTCCGAAAATTTATTCGAGCCTAAGGGGACGCACACGTTAATATGTAGAACAACGTATTTAATATATTAATGCAATATATAAATTAGTGTTTAACAAACGATCGTTAAATGTTTAACGAGAATTAAATATTGGTCGTTAAAAGTTAAAAGGGCTAATATGTAAAAAACCGAATAGAAGAAGGGTGCGGTTTGGCCCCATGTTTCCTTATGCCGGTCGAATACCCACTCCAAGAGGAGGTGGGATTGCTTGCTTGCTCTCCAAGTTGTAAGGAGTATATAAGGAGGTCTTAGGGTCCTTGAGAGCTCATAACTTGAATCCCAAAAACCCTAAAATCCCTTTGGTGCTTCCCTTGTGTTCGACCGATTGACAAAACCCTCAAGGGGTTTCAGTTTTTGTTCCTAGTTCGTGCGATCGAACCCTAAACCCTTTAGGGTTTCGGTTTGCTATCAAAACCACAACTGTGGTGTTTGTTTTCGTGTGTTGATTGCTTCAAATACGAAGAAGGTGATCGTTTGTTTAAAACACTACTAGTACTAGCATACACGTTGTTTGCTAAGAACGTATTGTGTGTGAATACTTAGAGGGATTATCTTTATTGTCCTTGGTGGTTTTATGTGGTGTTATACACACGCGTATATTGAAGACGGTGGTTATCGTTTCTTGCTAAAAGGTACACATCTTCAATCCATTGTTAATTATAAAGTTCTATACGTGTTTGATCTTTCCGTTGCGCACTCGTGATATGTTTAATTGTTAATTTGATCTAAAATCCTAACAGTGGTATAACAACCCGTAATTTTCATCAATGTAATTATCCATCTATTAAATTAGATGCACTGTAATATCCAACTATTATATATACCACCTTTTTACAGGGAAATTTTTGCTTTATCTCATTATGCAACGTAACTTGCATCTTTAAAGTAAACGAGCTCACGCAACCTACCTATGCCAACTCTATCTATGTTTATATCATTTAAACATCCTAATATGTCAAGTTTATATTTAATTCGGCATCCATGATAAATACATGCAATTTATCATGGAGGGATATGTGATATTAATCATGTTAATTGTTAAAGAATTTTTTATGCAAATATGATGATCACCGAATTTAAAAACATAGACATTAAATTTATGTGGTTTCGATCCACGACTTTAAAAGCTAGGGACGACCTTAGCTATGTCTTAAGGGACCTAAAAGTTGTTTTAAAATTTTATGTGCTATGTGGTGTATATTTGTATAAGGCTTACACAATCGATTATGTCGATGTATGTGGCCGGAGTTTTTAGACGATAGGAGCTTATATGAATATACTATACATGTTAATTATTAGATAATTAGGCTTAATATCTTGATATTTGCCATGACTTATTGTTTTAAATGTTATTTTTGAATAATTGTTATGTGAATTAGTTTTGTGTTGATATTGTTTTTATTTTAAGTTTGACTTAAGAAAATAAAAGGGTTTTCGAAAAATAAATATAAACAATGAACTAATTATTATAAAAATCAGATTTATTTATGGACTATTTTAGTTAATAATGTGTTTCCAAATTATAGTTTTATTTTATCATGTGCGTAATTTGCAAAAGTATACTTAGTTGCAGATAAAGTTCGGGGAGACTCATCAAGACTTCGGTCTTGTAGATACCATTACCCTATAATACCTGACTATGTTGTAGTTTCCTTACCTTGTATACTATTTAGAAAGTCGCAAATGGTCTAGGGTTTGAATGGTTTTTAACTATTATTTTATTTCTCCGCGATAAAATTTATAAAGTCTTATATTGAAAAACACATTTGAATCAGTCAATTTTTAAAAAGAGTAAACATATTTACACATTAGATATATATAATTAAGTGATTCGTAATAAATAACTTAATTGAGTAAAGTTTTTATTAAAATCTATGATACGAAGATGTATGCATGCTTCTTCGTACATATTTGTCACGACAAATATTATACCATTTTTTAAATAAGTTATTGCCATCCAATTTGTAAAAACACTTGTAGATGCTTTTTACTATGCGTGAGACGTATGTAGATCGTAATCCCAAGGTGATTATACACTTTTTCGTGAGACGTTAGTGTTACATAATCACAGTTTTTGATTGGACGACTTAATCGGTTTATTGGTGAGACCTTAAACTCGAGGCATAGATGGGATAAAACATGATTACTATAATATTATTGTAATAAAGTAAGTCCCATATGGTTCTAGGAATTGTACCGGCGGCAATTATTAATCGTCAATTACCTTTTGAATACACCGTCACTAGCAGATCAACTGATGCGGTGGTGGTATGTCAAGTAGGATCCTAGCCTTTAGAAAATTAATTGTTTATTTGATTAAACATGGGTAGTTAATTTTCTTCAAGGAGTATTATTGAAAATACTAATTCTTGAACTTTAACTATGTTTTGTAGATGGCACAACCTATTCAAAACATAAACCATTAGGCTTTCAGGTCGATGTTTGAAAGAGAAAAGCTTTCTGGAAATAATTTCAATGACTGGTTTCGTCAACTTAAGTTAGTCTTGAGAGTTAAAAAGAAAATGTTTGTCATTGAATAACCTTTACCCGCGGCTCCTGCTGCTGATTCCAATGCACAAGTGTTGTCAGAATGAAATGCATTATATGATGCATACAATGAAGTGGTGTAACACCCCCGAATTGGGTCGCAGCGGAATAAGGGTACGGGGCGTGTTACTTCTCAGATCAATAACCACAATGATATATATTTAGGATACGACCAAAAGTCTTTGAAAACAATACATTGGATTAACAATAGTAATTGTTACATAAGCCCGAAAGCTTAACTTGTTCACTTGTTCAAGTACAAGATTCTAGGCCCATAGTTATACAAAATGTATTGACCGAAAATTCTTTATGCATGATATCCCAATCAAAACCACGCTGTTTCTTCTTGACCATCTTGCCTCTGATCCCCTGAAAAACATTGCTTTTAACAACTTTCAACAATATGTTGGTTGAATTAATTTGGTTTGTTAATCATATATTGTTGGACACAAGATTTCCCAGGTGATATGATAATGCCAACAAATGCAGACATCATATAATGTAATTCACGTTGCTCTAAGCTCATGACCTGAAGCTTGACGGTGTTTGATACCAAATAGATTCCTAAATTGCCGTGGTTGATGTTCTAAACCCGCAAACATCTTTATTCGACATGGTGATCGTTCGTTTTTATTTTGTCCAGTGATAGCCTAATCACCCGAACCGGGGTTGTCAAACCCAATAGATCTTTTAATACATGTTCGCGCTCAAATCCGCAATGACAGTTCATGTGATGGGCGCAGATATCGGGTTATCGCTACTTAGGAACATGTAATCATAATATGAAACTTAACCACTTGTGTCCAGTTATAAAACATTGCATGTTTTTCACCCCAAAAACTTTGTAAAACAAAAGCATGTAAAACGTGGGGCTATGAACTCACATTGAGTTCTGATAATCCAAATATCACCGATAATGCGTCACGTAAAAGATCGAATGCAACCTAAATTATCATAGGCACGTATAAGTACGAGAACTTTAACTTTGATAAATTGACTTTAATCCGCTATAGTTGCTACATCGTACAACTCGTTGGGCTATCATTAATCTAAAGAGGTTCAATGACATGACGTACGAGGAGTTAGGACACTTTAAATCGTAAATCCAACAACTCGTCGATACGCCATCCGAAGAGGCCTCATTATGAAACTCCCTAGTAATATAGTACTTTGATAACCACATAATATTCTATATAGCTCAATCACCAACTAATGGTTTTGGTAAAATTGTGTTTCATAAGTTAAAACGTTTATAATTACCGTTTTAGTAAAACTGGCGTAACTTTCGCGTTTTAAACCCGATTCTCGCGTTTCTTCGTATTAAGACGGGTTATCGAAATTTGACTTTTCATAGAAATTTGTCCCCTGATGGAACAGGTAATTTTCTGTTATAAACAGACATGAGTTTTATATAATTCGTATTTGTTGTCGTAAAACCCGAAAACGTCGTATTTTATTCGTTATAGCTCCGTTTTTAGTGATTCTTTCGAGGACGTTCTCGTAATTGAAAGTTCTATATATTTATGAGGTTTACAAAAATATAACTTTCTGTCATGAATAGTAACTTTTATAAAAATAGTTTTATAAAAGTATTAATTGTCGTAAACTCGCGAAATTCATAACTCGTTCGTTATAAATTGAAAAATTACGATTCTTATCATTTTGAAATCCTAAAAATGTGTATTATTTATTAAAAATATCAACCCTTGCTGTTTATAATTTTTATAAAAATGTTTTTATAAAAATTTATTTACGACTTCGTTTATTAACGTATAACTCGTTTTTAACGTAACTTTTTCGTTATTAATCCGTTTAACAAGTTTCTTACCTTTTCGGAATCGTCGTGAAATGTATTATCTTATAAAAAATATAAAATGGATATGTTAATTTCGAATTTTGGACAGAATGTTTGTGATAGCTTTTTTTTTTTTTTGTTTGTTACGTCCAAAATTAAGTTCGTGTTGCCTTGTTTTCATCTTATGACTTTTACAACTAATCTTATTTTTATATTTATCATTATTTTTTACATGTATATTTATGTCCACTAGTCCTTTTATTGTCCCTTTGTCAAATATTACAAGTCTTTTATCTACATAATAAACCATAAACTTTTATAAAATCCATAAATCACTAGTTTTGTCCAATAATCTATTATATATAATCAACCATGTAGTGTACAAGTGTATTTCTTCAGATAACTTTATTTTAGTGGTTCAAGAACATTAAATTATGAGTCCATATTTATTATTAACAAGTCTTTTGTATTTCTTTATTCTTAAACATATTATGAAAACTATAAAACCCTAATTAACCCATATTCATTTTCATGTTTTAACCAAGAGTGTAAATCACTTGTGTGACCATTTTAACATGATGTCATTAACATCATAAGATATATAAAAGTGTACATTATGATGACAACAAATAAAAACTTCTTTTTACATGTTAATAATCCTAAATGGTGATTTAAGCTAAATAGAATAACCATATGCATAAAAATGGAAATTATAAGAACATAAAGAGTTCAAGTAGACCTTATGAGGTATGATGATGATGATAAACAAGTGCTAAACCCTTGTTTAGCCACAAAATCCAAGCTTGCACAAAGAAACCCTAGCTTTCCTTAATAAAAACCCTAACTTTCTTTCACTTGAGTAATACTTGGAAATGCTTAGCCAATGCTTGGAAATACCTTAGAATGACTTATAATAGATGTGTATAAGTGTGTATGGGTTGTAGAAAAATTGATATGGGTTTGGTTGGGGATTGGTTTTGAGCCGTGGCCTATATAGAGCAAAAAGGGGATGTTTGTTTGATTTTTACTAAGTGTTTAAGCATGTATGTGCTATCTCTCTTATGTATACATGTATATAAGGAGTAGATCTAGTCAAGGGAACATGTTATGGTCTTAGGGATGGGTCATGGTCTTAGGGATGGTCTTTAGGTCAAAGAAACAAGGCATGGTGTGGCATTAATGAGGTATGTTGTTCATTTGACCAAGTTGTAAGTGTTCTTTCATTTTTCATGTATATCTTTGTATATATTGCAAGAATTTCGGCATAATAGAGCTATACATGATAAATTTGAGTAAATTTTATGTATTGGGTATAAATGTGGGTATTTGTTGAAGCGTAGAAAAGTTTTTGTGGTTCCGGGAGTGCCTAAACGCAATTTATCGCGAAACGTATACACTTTACGTATCCGATAAAAAAAATAAGATGAACAAAGTTAATAATTATCCTCAAAATAATTACTTAACCCTTGTTTGATGTAAACATTTAATTGTTTTGATGCCACGTTGATACTTGATAAACGGGCTAATTTTTAGTTCGCGGATTTAAACTTATTCATGAAATCACAAGCAACACGCGTACAACACTAAAAATAAATAGTATATTTATCGAGTTGTCAATTGATTGAAACACACTGGGTGTTATAGACTTCCCCCGGTTAAAACGAGCTTGTCCTCAAGGCTCTCGATGCAACACTTGACGACGTGTGGTCTGGTAAAGAAGGTGGTGGATATTTTTTCTTGGAAATTGGGTCTTCACGTTTCCCACGTGGAACTCGGGACCTCTCTTGGAGTTCCATCGAACCTTGACCAATGGGATCCGACTTTTGCTTCAATCGTTTACCTTCATGGCCACATTTTCTACGGTTTCTCAAAAAAAAAATAGTAGTTTGTTCGTCCAACTTAACGTCAATCACAACGGAACGGCTAATGGTTCGTCGGCATGTACCTTTTCAGATTTGATACATGAAATGTATTATGGACTCTGCTCAATTCTTCTGGAAGTTCGAGCTTGTACGCAACTTCTCCAACCCTTTCTATCACCTTAAAAGGTCTCCGAATTATAGGGTTCAACTTCCCCCGTTGACCAAAGCGCAACGACCCCTTTCCAAGGCGAGCTTTAAGCATAACTTTATCCGACTGGAATTCCCATGGTTACGCTTTAAGTCAAGCGTAAACTCTTCTGGTCGATCCACGATGCGGCTTGCATCCTTTGCATTGATTGAATGATTTTCTCAGTTGGTCTCTTGAATTACGTTCCTGGACCAGAGTATTTGGCGAGCTTCTCCAAACTTCAGTCCAACAAACAGATAGTGAACGGACCCCCAAACATTTTTTTGGACATAAAAGTGCTTCAAATGGTGCCGGCCTTGATGCTAGCGTGATAGCTATTGTTATACGAGAACTCGACTAATGGCAAATGGTTAACCCAACCCTTCCCAAAATCGATCGCACAAGCACGCAACATATCCTCGAGAGTTTGAATGGTTCTCTCGCTTTGCCCGTCTGTTTGTGGATGGTACGCAGCAGTAATCATAAATTTTTTTTCCCCCCAAAAAAAACAAAAAAAAATTTTTTGACCAAAGCGTTCTGAAGTTACCTAAAGAAAATTGGATGCGAATCTCGTGGAGCACGATCGCAAATGATTGAGGACGGGTATTCCATGCCTCCGTGACCACTCCTTTAGGTACAATCTTGCAAGTTAAGCCAAAGATTCTGGGTCTCTCTCATTGTTGTGAAGATCGCGACTTAGTGAGTCGGTAACGATCACCCAAAGTTTGTGTCATAGCGTTGAGTCGTCTTAGGAAGCTTATGTAACAAATATCCATAGTGATGTTGTGTCCCACTTCCATTCGGGTTATATGAGGTTGTACCAACAATCCTGATGGCACTTTGATGTCTTGGCCTTGACCTTAGCACAGGTTCTAAACACTTGTTAACATAAGTGGCTATGCGGCTTTCCATGGTTGGGCCACCAAATTAACTTCTTCTTGTCTTGGTACATTTGTCGGAACTCCGGATATGAATTAGAAGTCTTTTGATTTATGGGATTCGTGCCATGATCACAGTCCGCAAATCGCCATAACAAGGTAACCACGCTCAATGCCTTTTGGCACAGGGTTCCACATCCCGCACGTGGTTCCAAATTTTGTTTCTAATCGTTTTGGAAATTAGCGTTTTCAATCAACATACCCCCACGTCTTCATCTTAATGTTCTCGGGTTTCGCGCTTCGGTCTGAGCATTTAAGATCTGTTTAGGAAGATTCAAGCTAATGGTCATAACCAAGGCTCGAACTCTTAACGGTGGTTCTCGTTCTTTCCTGCTCAAAGCATCAGCAACTACATTTGCTTTCCCCGGGTGATAACGGATATCGCAATCGTAATCACTTAGCAAACTCTAACCATCGGCGTTTGCTCATGTATCAACTCTTTTTTGATCTTAAATGTGTTGCTGACTCTTGTGATCGGTGAACAATGTAACCTAGTTCCTTATAAATAATGTCTCCAGATGCTTATGAGCGAACAACACTGCACCAAAGTTATAATCTATGAGTTTGTATAGTTCTTCTCATGAATCTTCAACTGGCGTGATGCATAAGAAATCACTTTTTCTCTCTGCATCAATACAGCGCCCAAACCCTTCTTCGAAGCATCGCAGTATGCGATGAAATCTTCGCTTTCCCTACAGGTTTAGTGGCAAGATTGGTGCAACTGCACAACTTTTTGCTTCAATCTGTTGGAAAGCTGCTTCTTATTTATCGCCAATTCAAACTTAAAACCTTTTCTGGGTGTGAGCTTGGTAATTAGGTTTGGCGATCTTCGAAAACCCTTCAATGAATCTTTGATAGTATCCAGCAAGCCCTAAAAATTGACGAATCTTCGTTGGTGACTTAGGAGATGTCCAATCTTTAATAGATTCAATCTTGGCTGGTATCCACTAGGTAATTCCCTGTTACTATCGATACAGTGACCGAGGAATTGTACCTTAGGAATCCAAAATTCACATTTGGAGAACTTAGCATACAACTCCTCGTTCTTCAGCAATTCCAATATTATCTTCAGATGCTTTTCGTGCTCTTGCTTGCTCTTGGAATAGATCAAAATATCATCAATAAAGACAATTACGAATTTGTCCAGGTGAGGTTTGCACACTCGGTTCATGAGGTCCATAAACACAGCAGGTGCGTTTGTCAAACCAAACGGCATTACTTGAAATTCGTAATGACCATAACGAGTCCTGAAGGCAGTCTTCGGAATGTCTTCTTCCCGAACCCTCAATTGGTGATATCCTGATCTTAAGTCAATCTTCGAGTAGACACTCGACCCTTGGAGCTGATCAAATAGGTCATCAATTCTTGGGAGCGGATAACGGTTCTTCACCGTTAATTTATTCAGTTCCCGGTAATCAATGCACATCCGGAATGAACCGTCCTTCTTCTTGACAAACAAGACCGGAGCTCCCCAGGGCGAGGAACTGGGTCTTATAAAGCCTTTGTCGGATAGCTCCTTCAGTTGCTCAGATAATTCCTTTAACTCCGAAGGCGCCAGTCGATAGGGTGCCCGTGCCACCGGTGCAGCACCAGGTACCAAATCAATTTGGAATTCCACTTGTCGAGTTGGAGGAAGACCCGGCAAGTCTTCAGGAAATACTTCAGGAAAGTCTTGAACGGTGGGTACGTCCTCAAGTCGCTTCTTCTCCGACTTGTCTTCAGTCTCTTTTGTAGTAACTTGTGCCAGAAAGATAGGAAACCCTTTCTCCATGTACTTCTGTGTTTTAGTGCAAGAAATGATGTTTAATCGTGTCACATTTCCCTGGGTACTTCCATCACCGTGTATGATCAAGGTTTTATTTTTCCAGGGGATGCGAACAATCTTCTCGGCACACGCAATGACCGCTTGGTGCTTCGCCAACCAATCCATACCGATTATAGCATCAAAACTACCAAGTTCTACCGGCATTAAGTTTATGTTGAATTGGTGGTTTAGGAAGTTTAATGTGCAACCCTTAAGTATAGTGTTTAACCCAATTATCCTCCCATCAGCTAGTTCGACATCATAATAATGATCTAGGGTAGATGGCGTGATGTCAATTTGGGAGCTAAATGTAGTAGACACAAAACTTCGATCGGCACCCGTATCAAACAAGATATAAGCATAACGGTTGTTTAGAAGGAACGTACCCGCAACGACATTGTCTGGGTTTGCCCCCGCATTTCCAACCACATACACCTTTGCTGGAGCTCTGTCATTCCCAGCTTGATTACCACGGTTGCCTTTGTTGTTTTTCAGCCTTGGACAATCCTTCTGGAAGTGTCCCTGAACTCCGCACTCAAAACAAGTAAGTTTTTGACCCGATCCGGTGCCCTTCTGGTTGTTAGTGTTGTTGGCATTTCCTGCACTCGTACAGTCACGGGCGATGTGACCATATTTGTTGCATTTATAGCACTTTGGAGCACACGGACCGTCATGGTGGTAATTGCACTTTGAGCATAGGGGTCTAGATCCCCCATATGGTTTCTTATCACCCGATCCAGCAGTGTATGCCCTGCCGGTGTTTTGCCTCTTGTTTTGTTGTTGTTGTTGGTTCTGGTTGTTTCGAGAAGTGTTTTCTAACTTCCTCTTGTTTTCAGCTTGTCTTTCCGCCATGGTACTGACTCTCTTGTCCATCAGTTCAGTGGCCATTTCAATGGCCTCTTGCATTGTCTTTGGTTTTGAAGCTACGATGTTTCCATGGATCATATCGGGCAATCCCCCGACATACCTTTCAATTTTGTCTGACTCCTCAGGGAACATCCTCACACAGAGAAGTGCTAGTTCTTGAAAGCGTTGGTTGTATTTGACCACATCAGTACCTATTACTTTTAAGTTCCACAATTCCGCCTCAAGCTTCTTCATTTCGTTACGTGGACAATATTTGTCGGTCATCTTCTTCCTTAGATCGACCCAAGTCATTGAATAGGCAACATCATGAGTAACAGTCATAACATGGGAATTCCACCATGTTAGAGCACTTGCTAAAAGAGTACAAGTTGAGAACTTGACATGGTTCTCCACCGAGCAGTTGCTTATTCGGAAGACAGTCTCCATTCTTTCAAACCATTGGGTTAACTCAACCACTCCCTCGGTGCCCTTGAAATACAGAGGTTTGCACTTCATGAAATCCTGGTAAGTGCACTCCTGAGCAATACGTTCAGATCCCCTAGCACCCGTCCCCGAAGAATGGCTATCAGTGCCATTCCTGGTTGCGTCACGTGCGGCCAAGGCGGCACTGACTCCTTGATTTGGTTAATCATAGCTTGGAGTTGGCATTTGTTGACAGTCAGTGTAGTGGTTTGTGGTTCCTTGTGTGGCTTTTCTTTTTTGTGCGTTGTTCTGTTGTTGTTTGTGACCGGGTGCGTTGACCTTGTAGCTCTTTTTCTGCGTGTTGCCATTTTCTTCATATTACAAGGGGGAAAAGAAAATACAATACCCGTTAGATTTCATAAAATCATAACCATGACATGACATATCCATGTTAATTAAAGTAAGATCACATCGCACTCCTTTTTCGTTGACCAGGAAGGAAAATACTTATATTAAGAGTATATTATAAGGCTCTTAATTGTACTTTACAATTTTTTCATCATAACATGTATATCATACGAAATGCATTAGTTCTAACCAACTTAATGCAGCAAGTTGTGTATGCATGAATGTATGCAAGTTGTATGTCCCGTGTAAACCCCTTTGTTATTAATAAAAACAACTTTTGAAATCGATTAATAGGTCCAGCAAATTATTTGACCTGGTTCTCTAATAACCATGGTCTTGATACAATCTGTAACACCCCATATTGGGTTCGCAGCGGAATATGGGTCCGGGGAGTGTTACTTCTCAGATCGACAACTCAAGATTTATATAGAAACGACCTAGAAAGTCGTTTCTTTTGTTTTGAAAATGGATACATTGGATTTAACAAAAGTACATATATTGTTACTAAGCTCCGAAGATTAACTTGTTCACTTGATCAAAAATACAAAGATTTTCAGCCCAAAAGGAATATGACAGATAACAAAAATGGAAATGTGACAAAATCTTTAATGCTCTATATATGACATCCAAATAAAAAACCATCCTTTTGTATCCATCGCACCTCCGTGCTATTGAATCCCCTGAAATACATTGCTTTAAAACGCGTCTACAATAATGTTGGTGAATTCATTAGGTTTGATATAATTCTTTTATTGTAGAGGACCACCATAAGAGATCTCCCATTAAAGTGTACTTGATTTAAATCTGGCATACAGATGCTGGAGAGAAGATCTTATAAATTGATAATTTTCGTTTGCTCTAAGCTCATGACACTGATTGCTTGACATGTTATGGCTGCCACCCCAAATTAATGGCCGTTTGCCCCGTGGTGATGTTCTAACCCACAAACATTCCTTATTCGACATGGTATAGTTTCGTTTCTCTAGTGGACTAGCTAATCACACCGAACGGGTGTCTGCTTTTGTCAAACCACCCAATAGATTTCTATTCATAAAATTCGCGCTCGTAATTAACATTTAGTTCATGTTAATGGTGTCGCCTCAGATTGGGTTATTAGCGCTACTTAGGAACATGTTATCATTTAATATAAAACCTTAACCACTTGTCTATTTGCTTTCTAGTATGTGTTCCAGTTGTAACATTGCATGTTTTTCATCCCCAAAATCTTTGTAAAACAAATAGCATGTAAAACCGTTTGGGGCTATGATACTCACTTGTGTTGGTAATCCAAATATCGCAGGAAGATAATGCAGTTCACTCACGTAAAAGATCGAAATGCAACCTTATTTTATCATAGGTCGTATAATGTAACGAGTACTTATCAATAACATTGATATAATCCTATACGTTGTTACTTGTACTATCGTCTCGGGCTATCATAATTAAATGAGGCATGACATGAACGTTCGAGGAGTTAGGACACTTTAAATCTGTAAATCCTACAACTCGTCGAAAAGCAATCGAAGAGCCTCATTATGAAACTGCCCCTTAGTAATATAGTACTTTGATAACCTTCATAATTTTCTATATAGGCTCAATCACAACTAATGGTTTTGGGATAAATGTGTTTAACAAGTTTAAAACGTTTATATTTACCGTTTAGTAAAAGACTGGCGTTAAACTTCGCGTTTTTAAACCCGATTTCTCGCGGTTTCTTGTGCCATCTTTTTGTATCATGACTGAGTTATATAAATGGACATTTTTTGAATTTCGGACCTATGATGTTAACAGTAACTCTTTTTATCTGTTTCACATCAGGACTGAGCTTTATAAAAATCGTATTCGTCGTCGTGAAAAACCCGTAATTGTCGTTATTTTATTCGTTATAGCTCCGTTTTTTAAACGATTCTTTCGAGGAGTTTCTCGTTATTTGAAATTTCTATATTTTTCTGAGGTTTACCCATAAAATATAACTTTTGTCATGAATAGTAACTTTTATACAAAATAGTTTTTTATAATAGTTATTTTGTCGTTAAACTCGCGAAAATTATAAATCTCGTTCGTTATTATTGAAACTTACGATTCTTATCATTTTGGAATCCTAAAAATGTTACTATTTATTAATGAATTCTACCCTTGCCTGTTTGAGATTTTTATAAAAATGTTTTTATAAAAATTCATTTACGACTTCGTTTATTAACGTTATAACTTGTTTTTAAACGTTACTTTTCGTTATTAATCCGTATTTACAAGTTTCTTACCTTTTTCGGACATCGTCGTGAAAAGTATTATTTATTAAAAATATAAAATAAGTATGCAAAAATTCTGAATTTGAGTTAACGACAGCAACTTTGCTTGAGCTTGTTGACTCCATTTGTAACATTTTCTTTATACTTTACTACTTTTGTATTTTATCACAAGCCTCATATATCATATATATTATAAATCATACATATATTAAATGTCTATTGTCCATATTAGTCCTCATGTGTCCAAGTTACTTATGTCAACAAATCCATTAATCTATTTTAAAACCATAATATTACTTAAGTAACCTTAATTTACTAGTTTTCTCAATAATCATTTTTATACATAACCAAGTGTGTACAAGTATATTTCTTTCCATATGACTTTATTTTAGTGTTCTATTAACATGATTAAAAGTCCATAATCAAAATTAACATATCTTATGTATTTCTTTAAGTTGAAACATATTATGAAGTTATGAAAACCCTAATTTATCCATAATCATGTTTACCTCAAAACAATATGATACAACATTTTCTCATCCTTTTTAACATAATGTAAGTATTAACACAATTCTATTATAGAGTGTGCTAAAATGATCATTTCAAAGTATATACTTCTTTTTCATGGATAAAATAACTTAATATGGTGATTTAAGCTAAATAGAAATATCATATGCATAATAATGAAAGTTATAGCAACATAAAGAGTTTAAATGGACCTTAAGAAGAATGATGATGATGATGAACAAGTACTAAACCCTTGTTTAGTCACAAAAACCAAGCTTGCACAATAAACCCTTATTTTCTTAACCAAAAACCCTAACTTCCTTTTACTTGAGAAATGAATGGAAATGGTGATTCAATGCTTGCAAATGCCTTAGTATACCTTAGAATAGATGTATATAGAAGTGTATGGATTGTATAAAAATTGATATGAGTTTGGTTGGGTGAAGACTAATATGCTCAGTAGCATATGGGTGCACAAATGCAGGTGATTTTGTTTGATTTTTGTTAAGTGTAAAGTGTGTAAGTTTTAGCTAGTTTACTTGCATTTATATAGGTATGTAATTTTTGTCAAAAGTCAAGCATGGTTCAAGTTGGTCATGGCATGGCTCTTGGTAAGGTAAAGTGGGAATGGTCGGTTGCCATAATGAGGTTATGGCATGAGATTGACCATCTTGCAATGCCTTATCGTATTTTCATGTATATATTTGTATATTATGCCAAGTAATTCGGCACACAACGATATACATTATATATTTTTGTAATTTTTAGTATTGGGTATTACAAGTGGGGATTTGTTGAAGCGTAGGAAAGTTTTTGTGGTTCCGGGGGAGTGCCTAACGGCATTTAACTCGAAACGTATACACTTTACGCTATCGATACTTTTTTTTAAAATAAAATGAACACAATGTTAATATTTTAGGAAGATAGTTTAGGAAGTTGGAGGAAAAGTCATCCTCCATATTGGAAGTAGGATGGTCGAGAGAAGACATCATTCTTTTTAACAACCCATCGATAAATAACATAAGTTATTTATTTAGTAATATAATAGTTATGTATCTTTACATACCATTCCAGAAGATATAGCGGCACGGAAGACTTTCTTGAATGGAAAAAAGAAAAGTAGTTATAGTTAAGGTTTCAACCTTGTTCTCTATAACGTTGGCTCTTGATACCAAATATGTAACACCCTCATTTTTACATATAGCAGCGGAAGCTAATCTGGGGTGTTACTTCAAGGTACAATAGTCATAATCATAGAAAACAAATCAAAAAGAGTCGTTTTTAAAAATTTAGTTATCATTCATTATTTCATCAGAGTTTTTACAAACGAAAGGTCCCAAAATCTAAAACACAAAGTTTAAATGATAACAGTTTTGCAATCTTCAAGTCCTTGCTACTCCATGCCATAGGTTGCTTAATTACCTGAGATAAAATATGCTAAAAAGTCAACACAAAGGTTGAGTGATATTCATAGGTTTAAGTTAAATAATTTGAATGCAAATTCGATATTGGGTTACGTTGTTATACACCCGTTATTTGTAAAACAATATTATTAATGCCATTAGCTCATGAATCCGAAACCTTGGGATATGTTTGATACGTTATAGCCCCAACGGGTGCCTTTGCCAAAACACCCGCAGTTATATTCTAATGATGTGCAATTGGTTACCGATATTACTGGGTACACCAACGGGGAGTCCAACCCAAATAGATCTATTCACAACTTTCGCGCTCACTCCATAGAGTAATTAACGGTTTATGATATTAGGGACTTAAAGGCAAAAATAGTTACTTAGGCAATAATAAATCAGGATAGCATACAGAAATAATTGCATTCATGGTTTATAGCATGTATCCCCCTCGCGAGTTTATGAAATATTTGAAAGATTGAAATGCGAGGCTATGAACTCATAATATCAGTTTTAAGTACTTGTGTATATTAAAAACAATTGAGCATGGATTCCCCTTGCGGGTTTATAAAGTATTTAAAAGATTTAAAATGCGAGGCTATGAACTCACCTTAACAGTATATCGAAATTTGATTGATAGCAAAGGTATATGGAATGAAAGTAACTGCTTCGTCACAAGCAACCTGGGGTAATATGTCAAGTCTTAGTTTGATTGAATATGTTTTACATTATAATGAATATCATCTTTGATTGAATTATTATGGAGTATTGTATCACCGTTTGGG